>JADBJO010003882.1:164318-171818 GCA_016801955.1 Conus betulinus | reverse complement strand
TGCAATATCGCGGGCAGGCTGACGGAGCAAGTGAGAGTAGCAGTGGCTTCTTGTGACAGGCAGTGACTAACCGAACTGACTCCTTTGAGCTTAAGGCAGCACAAACGACAGATAAAGAAGCCTTTGGTGAAACCTGGAGTTTTCACTTGATTATACAGCCACATTCCGTACCAGTTCAGAGAAATTCATCGCTGTCCCATTTTGTGAGACGATGCCAGCCAGACTAGGAGAGGCAAAAGCATCTGTGGGTTAGTATCGGTGCAGTTTCTATGCATGTTGTCTTAATTCCGTTAAAATTTGTCGGATATCGTCCATGATTTTGTGTCTGAAATTTAGGACTGGGTAAAAATGTAATGCATGGTGTTGTTCACTGGACCCATATCATCAGATATGCTCGGTGGTTGTACGTGGGGCAGAGAATGGCGAAAGGCTGAATCAGCCAAGGGTCATATGTGTAAAGAACAAACAAGACTTGACCAAGCACAGAGCCTTGAGAAACACCATTAAAGAGTTGGAAAGAAAAGCGAAAGATTTCGTCTGTTAAACGCACACTCTTTACTCACAGACAGGTAGGAGTGAATCTCAATGGCGAAAGGTCGGATATGCAAAACATATTTCGAGGACAAGACGGGTGTATTGAATGATCGATAGAGTTAAAGCTGCAGAGAAATCAGAAGAGAGAAAGAGAAAAAGAAGATAATTCTCAAGGGCAACCACGCAGTCATTTACAAACTTTACAGGAGCAGTCGTAGCGCCTTGTCTGGAGCGACATATAGACAATATGCATATACACGGGAAAATGTAAGCATAAAGCCTTAAGAGAATAAAAGTAATTCTAAAATCATTAGTGACTAGTTCAGTGACGTGTGTGTGTGTGTGTGTGTGTGTGTGTGTTGTGTGTGTGTGTGTGTGTGTGTGTGTGTGTGTGTGTGTGTGTGTGTGTGTGTGTGTGTGTGAGAGAGAGAGAGAGAGAGAGAGAGAGAGAGAGAGAGAGAGAGAGAGAGAGAGAGAGAATTTTCAAAGCTTTGTACAACTGTTTGATCTCTGTGCTGGTTTTTATTCGATCCGGACGACTCTTTTTTTTTTGAAGACGAGGTGTTGTTGTGTTCCTAAAACGTGGGGAAAAAGAGAATGATCCTTTTCATTGTTTTGCCTAATAGCTGTCGATATAGAAGAGGCAGAGATCTCTGACAACTGAACACGCACGTTTAATCTTCCGTGAAATGGTGCAACACGCAAATGATGTGATTCAAAGTGAAAGCTGGTTTAAACTGGTTAGCAAACCTGTTCACCTATGTTTTTGTCAAGGTCAACGCGGTTGATGTATCCACATTCAAACGCAAATGTAAACGAGCGCGAGAAAAACACTCGGCGAAGGATAGGTGTGGAAAGGGTAGGCAATGAAGGGGGCATCTGAAACATTAGTTACGTCTGAATTAATCGTTACCTGACCCAAATTCAGCAACGATTTGTTTTTAGTCGCTCTAACTTACGTGAGTCGCTGCTGGAACAACAAGGAAATCGATTTTCCAAGCGCTGTGAAACTTCTTGCCAAGGTTAATATGGACAGTTCATAAAGCGATCAAACGAGCATTACAGGGTACATTTTAGCCATTTCATGAATTAAGGGAGACACTCATGCGACCCAGGCACGTTCGCACACACGCAGGTACTCACGCACGCTTGCACCCACGCACGCACGCACGCACGCATGCATGCAGACACACACACACACACACACACACACACACACACACACACACACACGCACACACGTGCACACACATACACGAACACACAGGCACACACATACATGCGCGCGCGCGCGCACACACACACACACAGACAAACACACAGACACACACACACGCACACACGCACGCACGCACGCACGCACGCACGCGCACACACACATTCGCAAAGAGATAGAGAAACACACATATAGACAGACAGTGAATGTGTGAGTGAGCGAGAGAGAGAGAGAGAGAGAGAGAGAGAGAGAGAGAGAGAGAGAGAGAGAGAGAGAGAGAGAGAGAGAGAGAGAGAGAGAGAGAGTACTCACTGATTTACAGTGAACAAACATACAAAGAAAGAAAGAAGCTCTCAGAAAGAGGGACATGTATGGTGGAATCACAAGGACGTGGGAGCAAGACTGCCCCTTCTTTTGCGTGCGACTCAAGCCATGTCTTCGACCTTTTGACGTGCATGGGCAACCATAAAACTGACATTACTGCCACAGTAATGGCGCTCTCCCCATTGTAAAAGCGCTCGCGAGAGGTAAAGGACGGACACAGAGACACAGAGAGAGAGTAAAGGGGGACGGACACAGAGACACAGAGAGAGAGGAGGGGGGGGGGGGGGGGGGGGGGGGGGGGGGGGAGGGGGAGGAAAGAGAGGAGGGAAAAGTCGGGAAAAAGGACAAAAAAAGAGAGAGAGAGAAAATCATTAGATTCCAGAGGCTACCGGGCCCTAGAAGAAGAAAGAAAGAAAGAAATGAAAGAAAGAAAAAAAAACAACAACATAGAAATGAAATACATAAGAAATGAAACCCTGAACTAGTCACTTAATGACGTCAGCTACAAGACGCATACGTTTATTCCTTAGCTAACTGCTCGGATAAAAAGTGCTTTCGCTACATTTTCTATCAAAGTAGTTCTTGCTTTTACAGCATAGAAGAAAAGTGCTTTCGTTCCCATTTTTTTTTTTTTTTTAATCAAAGTAGTTCTTGCTTTTACAGCATAGAAGAGACAGACTTCCAGGTGTCTGGTCTCGAACACGTTCTCGCGTTTTGCTAGCGAGATTAAAGACTGTCCATTTTCATTTTTTAAAACAGGCATTGCTGAAGTTGTTGTATAAAAGGACAAGAAAGAAAAAAAAAAGATTAATGCTCTTCGTCTTCACGTACTTCGCCCACACTGGATGAGTCATCCTCTGCATGGTTGAGAGATGATTTTAGCGCACCGCTACAAAGTGAGCAGTCATAAGCGTAGTTTCACTATGCGATCCACTGAAGCACTCACTGTCGACAAAACCAAACTATTCACCCTCAAAAGTAGTTTTCAAAGCTGTCCAGTCACTGGGGCCTATCTTTCTGTCCTGCAGAGCTTTCCAAATCCTCGAAAATGTCCGTCTGTCAAACTACGTTTTAAACAAAGAAATAAAGGATGTTTCAAAACTGCACCCTGCTGCAAGCCAAGCGTATCCACAGACGAAAAGAGAACATCTTTGGTTTTTGCGGTTACCTGCGTGCTGGCCGTAACTTTTTCTTTGGTCCTGAAATTGGGTTGAATTCTTTCAAAAAGGAAGCTGAATGTTTGCAGGCGGGAAAAAGAAACTCGCCTGGCGTTTTCCCCGACTGTAGAAAGATTATTTATTTTTTTTTCTGTTGTGTGTTGTTGTTGTTGTTGTTGTTGTTTTGTTTGGTTTTCATTTACTGTCTAAACTGTCAGACCTGCCGTTATTTTCCTGACTTCGGAGAAGATGAAAGAGAAGCATTTTTTTTTTTTTTCCCCTTGCGATGAAGGTTCTATTTCAATAATTTTAGACATCTTACATTATCACCACAACAGATCAATGAGATTAAAAAAAATGAAATGGCAATCACATCAAAGTCAGTGCCATTTACAAACATATACAAAATACACATACACACTTCAGCATACCGTCAAGTATATCTGTAATGCAAGAAAGATTGAAAAAAGTGTATTTAACAATATAGGGGGGGGGGGGGGGGGGGGGGTGGGGGGGGAACAACAACAACAACAAAAGACAACAACGACAAACATCGAGCATAGCATTTTTAGAAACAAAACGAACAAACAAACATACAAGCAACAAACAAACAAGGCAAACAAACGAACAAAGCAAACAAACAAGGCAAACATACACATAAGGCAAACAAAGGAGACAAACAAACGTGGCAAACAATCAAGGCAAACAAAACAAAGCATACAAACAAGGCAAACAAACGAACAAAGCAAACAAACAAGGCAAACAAATAAGCAAGGGAAACAAACAAGGCAAAAGAAATAAACAAGGCAAACAAACAAGGCAAACACACACAAAGAAAACAATCCAGGCAAACAAACAAAGCATACAAACAAGGCAAACAAACGAACAAAGCAAACAAAACAAGGCAAACAAACGAACAAAGCAAACATACAAGGCAAACAAACGAACAAGGCAAACAAACGAACAAGGCAAACACACGAACAAAACACACAAAGGCAAACAAAGGAACAAGGCAAACAAACGAACAAGACAAACAAAAACAAGGCAAACAAACAAGGCAAAACAAACAAGGCAAACAAACAAGGCAAACAATGAAGGCGAACAAACAAGGCAAACAAACAAGGCAAACAATCAAGGCAAACAATCGAGGGAAACAATCAAGGCAAACAAACAAAGCAAACAATCAAGGCAAACAAACAAGGCAAACAATCAAGGCAAACAAACCAGGCATACAAACAAACAAGACAAACAAACAAACAAGGCAAACAAACGAACAAGAAATCAAAAATGAAAGATAAGAGAGATTTTTCTTTGATTTAAGCAATGACGTGGGCTGTACGAGACTCCTCCTCACAAGCTAACCTACGAGGAGGACGCTTGTGCCTTTGAATACCCGTAAATCGGTCGTGGCCTTTATATCTCGCCCGCCGACCGTGAGTATTGAACCACACCGCATTTCTGTCTTTGCTTGCTGCCAGCCTGCTCTTTTGTGTGTGTGTGTGTGTGTGTGTGTGTATGTCACACGTTTGCTTGCAGTCAGGAGAGAGAGCGAGTGAATGGATCGAGCGCTCGCTAGATCCGCATCTTCTTCAACAAGAGCAGTGGTCTGACTGTACATATCCTGCACTGTGTTGAAGCCCGGGCGGTGTTTTCTTTTTTTCGTTTTTTTTTTTTTCCCCTTTCGTCATCCCCATTATTTCTCGGAACATTGTCGGGTAAGATCTAGTTGCAAAGTGAGACGACTGCAGGCGGAAATCTAAACAAATCTTAAATAAATGTTAGCGAACCGCAAGAGAAACGTGGACAAATCAGTCACAAGACAAAACACGACGCGTTTTCGACCTCCTAGAAACTTCTTCAGGCAAGACACAAACAAAGAGGACAATGAAAATGAACGATTTTTTTTTTTTTCACTGAGCTTAGCTTTTCATTTTCATTGTCCTATTTGTTTGTGTCTTGCCTGAAGAAAAACCTAAAAGGTCAAAACGCATGTTTTGTCTTGTGACTCGTTTGTCCACGTTTCACTTGGCAGTTCGCTGACATTTATTTAAGAATTGTCGTTTAATTTCATGCACTGTTCTTTCTAAATGCTCTATATCCGTTGGCTTCGGCCTTCTCAATTTATGGACAGGGGAAGAATGGGGAAAGAGTGATATTCGATTGGAGGGTGTGAACATGATTTTTTTTTTTTTGGATGATCTTACTTGTGCAAAACGTCACTGACGTAAGAAAGTAAGCCATGTGCTACTACACATCTTGAAAACAAACGTAAACGACGTATTAAATCACACAAACTATTTATCATGGCACTGTCAACCATTTCACGGAGTTAACAAAAAAAAGTGTGCCGAACTCATCAGCAGTTTCTTCATCATCGCTATATTTATGACCAGATAGGTAGTTCGGCTCCCCAATATTTTCTCTTTTGTTTGATTACGGGTTGGGGCTGCGACGACACTGAACTATCTTTTGAATGACTACGGGGTTGGGGTTGACGACATGTCCCACAGCAATCGTCTGAAGTTGCAAAGGATTCAAATGAAGCAGCGAGATTGATCTACGAAACTACAAAATGACGCACCAATTGAAACCAGGCGGTAGCGGCTTGATTTCCTTCACAGTGCAGATCAGACATGAATCTACAACAGGTGAAGACGTATTTTGAGACAATACAAACACCCCCCTCCCCCTCCCCAAATCCACCACACGAGGCGCTCACTGGCACAGTTAATACATCCTTCACTATCAGGCCGATTGCTTGCTCGCAGTGTATTCAGTGTACTTCAATTGTGCACGATAGCCTTTTTTTTTTTTTTTTTTTTTTTACATAATATTCAAATTCACATCAAGACGTTCATAAAAAGGAAAAGAACGTCAAGTATGACAACAGGAACAGCAAATCCATTTGCAGTCTAATCAATGCGTGTTACCAAACAAAATAAAACTTGTTGACACTGTTACACTGTCATATGGTAACTTTGTTTTCTGTGTCCGTTATAAAAGGAGAGAGAGAGTAAAAAGTACAAGGAGAGAGAGAGGAGAGAGTTGCGAATGGGGAGAGAGAGAGAGAGAGAGAGAGAGAGGAGAGAGGAGCGAGAGGGGAGGGTAGGGGAGGAGGAGAGAGTTCGAAAACCGGAGATTTCTGTCCGGGCGTGTCGAGAGTTAAAAAGTTCTACAAGAGAGAGAGAGAGAGAGAGAGAGAGAGAGAGAGAGAGAGAGAGAGAGAGAGTAGAGTTCAGGGGGACCATTGAGTACATAAAAAGGAGGAGAGGGTGATTGAACGACATTCACTTGTACTAAGACCACTTAGAAACATGCTTCCACATGCCATCATCCAGCGTGTCTCCCTCAAAATGACAGCTTTATTATACCGCCCGGGCGTTTTTGTCCAAGATCACTTATTAACATCGCCGTTTACATTCAAACTACACAAATGTCTTCGTCGTCAACGCACAGTTATAACGTTACCGTTTGTAGACAAAATCTACAGAAACCGTCTTACTTTACGCCAGTTTTTTTTTTGTCAGAATGATATTTGTTTTTTGATATTCCCAACTGACATGAAATATAGGATGCACCTTTTCAGCTCTGCATTCATATGTGAACAAAAAGCCCATCGCTAGATGTATACCATAATCGAATTTTTTTTTTAAATTTTTCAACTCCAATGAGTGCCAAACAGAATGGGTTCCCTGGACAATGTCTCGTTAAAGTGCACAGAATAAACTTGATTTGATATACGTACGTTTTTTTTTTTTTTTTTTTTCTCGAAACGTGGCCGCCACGTTTCAATCAATCCAGGGAAAGCAAAAACGAGTAAGAGAGAGAGAGAGAGAGAGAGAGAGAGAGAGAGAGAGAGAGAGAGAGAGAGAGAGAGGAAGAACGGAGTTAGAGAGAGATGGAGAGAGTGAGTTAGACAGACAGACAAACAGACAGACAGACAGACAGAGACAGGGAGATAGGGAGACAGGGAGAGAGATGGAAGGAAAGAAGGGAACGTGAATGTGTGTGTGTGTGTGTGTATGTGTGCGCGCGCGTGTGCGTGCGTGTGTGTATGTGCGCACGCGCGCGTGCGCGCGCGCGCGCGCACACACACACACACACCACACACACACACACACACACACACACACTCCAACAACAACAACACCCCTCAAGACAAGACAAACCCTGGAAGTGTCTGACTGAAGAACAAGAACTCACCCCAAGTTAAGTTAGAGTACTGTTCTGACTTGTATACGACGACACCGAGAGCAGGCCCCGAACACG
>JADBJO010003882.1:149318-154318 GCA_016801955.1 Conus betulinus | reverse complement strand
AAGTTATTGCAGATCTCTCCTCAAAGAACATACCTCTGTGTGTGTGCACGCGTGCATGCGTGCGTGCGTGCGTTCGTGCATGTGTGTGTTGTGTGTGTGTGTGAGTGTGTGTGTGTGTGTGAGCGTGCATGCGTGCGTGCGTGCGTGCGTGCGTGCGTGTGTTGTGTTGTGTGTGTGTGTGTGTGTGTGTGTGTATGTGCGCGCGTGCGTGCGCGTGTGTTTTCTGTGTGTGTGTGTGTGTGTGTGTGCGCGCGCGCGCGTGTGTATGTGCGCGTGTCTGTATATGTGTGTGTGTGTGTGTGTGTGTGTGTGTGTGTGTGTGTGTGTGTGTGTGTGTGTGTGTGTATTGGTCGGTGTATGCACGCGCGCATGCAAAAACGTGTGCTGGCATTCGTTTGTGTGTACGTGTATGTGTATTCGTGTGTGGTGCGTATGAGAGAGAGAGAGAGAGAGAGAGAGAGAGAGAGAGAGTGTGTGTGTGTGTGTGTGTGTTAGTGCGCGCGCGCGCGCGTTGTGTGTGCGTGTGTGTATGTGTGTACGTGCAATTGCGCGGGCGTGCGTCCGTGCCTGCCTGTGTGTGTGTGTGTGTGTGTGTGTGTGTGTGTGTGTGTGTGTGTGTGTGTGTGTGTGTGTGTGTGCGCGCGCGCGCGCGCGCGCGCGTTTGCGTTTGCAAAAGGTGTGTGTGTCCGTGTGCGTATACCAAATGTGTGTGTGTGTGTGTGTGTGTGTGTGTGTGTGTGTGTGTGTGTGTGTGTGTGTATACGTGCGTGCGTGCGTGTGTGCGTGCGTGCGTGCGCGCGCGCGTGTGTGTGTGTGTGTGTGTGTGTGTGTGCGAGCGTATGTATGTGTTTTGCCTGTGTGCATGTTTACATGCATGTGCAAGGGGGGGGGGGGGGGGGGGGGGGGGGGGGGGGGGGGGGGGGGGGGTGGTTTATTTTATATGCATGAATATTCAGTTTGAAGAAAGAGGAAAAGAGATGTCAGACGAAAAAAAAAAAAGGATTAAGTCAGGAGGATAGAAAACTCTAAAAGAAGGACAGAAAAAACAATTCAACAAAACCTACTGCTGTTTGCTCTATGTAGATATGTCCATCAATTCAAAGTCTGGGTGCGTTTTCCCCACGTACAATGTGCATGAGAACGCAGCGGTTGTTCTGTTAAAAAAATCTGTTTACTTCATGACGTATCTATCAACCTTGATACCGTACTAGTTCCTCCTTGAAAGAGAGATTTGTTTCCGTAGCAAACTCTTTGGTGATGAACAGAGAGCTTGAGCAACTGACTACAATAAGGTTTAACCGTCCGACTGGTCGTGCGGAAAACGAGAATAAAAATGAAATTGAAACGAAGTTTCAACTTCGTTTCAATTAAATCGAGGCTACATGTATTTGTTTCTGTCTCTCTTTGTGTTTGTCTTTTGATCTCCATTGTATCCTTGGGTGGATCCTCAGGCGTAGGCTCAAAGATTGTCCCCTACATTTTATACTGTTTGCATAACATCTTTAGGTTTTCAGCAACATTTTTTTCCTCCCCACACTTTTGTTTTGTTTCATTACTACCCTTTGCTGGCTGCCTTAGGGTGCTGCTGGATTCTTTTCTGAACCCTTGGTGGTGAGAACACCACTGTATTATGGACTGCGGTGTGTGTCTCTATTTGACGCTAGGAGCACAAACACAGTCAGCCGTGTCTCTCTGATGAGTCCGAACCAGCGGACGAAAGGCCTAGGAACAGGAGATAAAAATAGTTCTGTCTTCAAGAGGAATTGCAATGGTTCTTTCATGCAGCTAGTGAAGAATTTTCTTAATTTTATGTTCCCATTTTCTTCACCTTCAGCGCAACCCCCCCTCCGTCTCTTTAGTTCAAATTTTTACCAAGTCATTACTGTAATGAGGGAGGGATTGTTGTTCTGAACATGCTCCCCCCCCCCCCCCCCCCCCCCACACACACACACACACACTTTTAGATTGTTCGTTTTTGTATTTGTCTGACTTTATTCAAGTTTAAAAGGCTGTGCCAGTCTTGAATAAAAGTTACTCTGTGTTAGGTTTTCTCATGGGAGCAAAACCTACCCTACTTGTTTAGTGAGAATGAAAATGGTCCCACAATATGGCGGAACTCGGTGCAGGGACCACGTTTCTTTGCATGTGCAGTGTCATACTGGTGGCACTGACGTAGGAATAAATGGCCGCCTCCTGCCCACCGCTGGCAACAAACATACCAGGAGTTGAAAATCATCATCGGTATAGAGCCGGTTTCAGCGTTCGATGACGACAGAGCCAACGTTTCTTCCTCTGTTGGGACGGTTTCCTGTTCCGAAGCCATCGTCCACAAATAGAAGAACGGCTGAAAGGGCCGACGTTTTGACATTTTCACTCTACAGAAAAGGGCGCTGGACACACGAGCAAGTAAAAACAAAGCTATAAGACCCAGGGAGCAGTCAATCAGGAAAAGACAACTCAGACGAAAAAAAAATTCAAGAGGGACAAGAAAACCCCTCCAAAGAACGAAACAATAGTCAACAAACACTACTCTTGTTTGGTCTGCACAGAGATGTTCAGCAATTATTAGGGGGGGGGGGATATGGGGGGGGGGGGGGGGGGGGGGGGGGGGGGGGGGGGGGGGGGTCCATTGGCCCACATAGAGTGTGCACCGAAAATGCAACGGTTTCTTTTTCTATTTTCTTTTTCTATAATCTATTTACTTTCACATTTTGTCATGCACTCACAAAGCCATTGTGTATTACCTACACCAAAAACTGGACATAATCCCCCAAACAAACTGACATGTGTCCATACACACCTTTACGAAGAACACGTTGCAAATCATACTCCCTTTCAAACACCTAGATATTCACACATCACACATTCATGCGTATAAAATATTCCGACAAACAAGCAAACAGGTATACAAATATAACATGAAGTGAAACTATTTTGAAATGTTATGGTTACCACCGTTCTCTATCCACGGCCACACATACACATACGCATGCTGCAGGTGTATACACAAATACTTATACACATATGAATCCGTTTGGAAATTTCTGAACTAACAAAGTGGATAAATTGCAACCTTTACACAATACATGTAATACACACGTATGTCCACATACGTGGAACTCTAAAAAGAAACCACAGAACTAAATTGAAATCTGCATACGTTACACCTTCACCTCGACCGTTTGCGCACACAAAACAAAAGAAAAAAAGAATTCATTTAGTTGCGTTTATCACATGTTCATGAAACAAGATATGTAGTTAGGAATTTGGCGTAGTTATCCATTATAAATGTTTCTCTATTCTATAGCGATCGCGTCGTACTTGTACACACACACACACACACACACACACACACACACACACACCACACACACACACACACACACACACACACACACACCTACCTCTCACATGAAGGAGGATACTGTTTATTTTGCATTTCTATTTCAATTATTTGGCCAATACTATGATCACCCAAAATCCCCATCTGTTTTGTAATATTAGAACACCCGAAAACGTGCTTTCTTTTCCTACTTTTATGATAGGCGTTTTGTGAACATTTTCGATAAGTGTTATTTTCTACCATAATCAAAAAAACGTTGTACAGGACAGGCAAAAACAGATACAGACTTGTATTGTTTGATGCTCTGGAAGAACGCTTTCATTGTTGTTGCGTTTCTGCATTTTTAAGAATGGTCTTTCTTGCAATCATCCCGCATACTAGTTAAACCTGAAAACCATTCTAATCTACATCATCGCGTATTTTATCAAACACATTTCCGGCTCAGGTCACTTATCGCTTTTCTTTGTTCCATGTATTACACCATTAAGGTAGCCGGTTATTTCTTGTCACAATGTTATAGAATATTCTGATTCCTTTTTGATCGGAAAGGATTGTTGGTTGCATTACATTCAAGTGGCAATTTTTTTTTTGTCTTTCAATGTATTTTGTGTTGCAAGCACACGTCGTGTTATATGTCAGAAAATATGCCTTATTACAGTAGGTCTTTCTGAGCTCATCAAATGTGTGGAAAGAAAAGAATGGTTTTCACGTCAAAAGATGGTGCAGAAAGTACACATCTTTATCCGGCCAAAATGTTCTTAATTTCCACTTTGATGCATTATCGTTATAAAACAATGGATCTGCCAGCAGTTCACCCACCCGGGGAAAATCTATTTTTAAAGCAAAAGTCATAGGCTTTTCGTGTATACCTCCACCATCGGTTTACTCTACCACACACTGGCAATGACAATGCCAGCATCTTTTTTGGCAGAGAACCTATCTGATATGCTGTTTTTCTGTTTATGAATACTATTTGTCTTCTTTTAAAATCCGAATTAGTTTCAGGCTGGTAATGCATTACTTTATACCGGACAGTCCTAATCCTTCGTTACTTTAATTTTAAACAACAGTTTTTTCGACTATTCTGAATTTTTTTCCCAGATGAACCGGATGCTCATGATAAGTAATGATTTCATCGGATGGTTTTGGTAGCAGCACCTACAACAACCTTAGCTTTGAAAAAGAAATCTAAATTGCTGTGCTTCCTAGCATGATGGATCAGGGAATGCTGTAGTTTGTGTGTCGTATGTGTGAAGAAAGTACAAAGAGAGAAGCCTGCTGTGGTTTACAGAAACATTCGCATGTAGCTGAAATCATAATAAATTTCAAAGACACCCATTTTCATAGTTAATGTCCTATTTGTCTGGAGTTTGTGGAAAACCTGAATAATCCTTTCGCTCCAAGTATTCAGTGGAGCTGAGAGGTCTAGTGAGTCATAGCTTTAACATATTGAATTTGAGTTGAACTCCAAATTGTACAATGTATACGGAGTTATTTTGATTTGGATTTTCCCTTTCTAGACACACACACACAAAAACTCTTTGCGAGTCAAAGGTTATTCAAATTTGTTTAGGGCTGGGTCTTAGCCCCCAGTCTGAAAACTTCACATACTTTTAGAATGATCGTTCATGCTATTTATCATTGCCTCTGTCTGTGG
>JADBJO010003882.1:131818-134318 GCA_016801955.1 Conus betulinus | reverse complement strand
GAAAACAACATCCCCCAGCTGACTCTCAGGAGGCTTGTGGACTCTATGAGACAGAGATGTCTAGCTTGTATCCACGCTAATGGCGGCCATACTGAGTATTGACATTGATTGTCATTTGATTTGACTGTTCTGATTTCTGAAATGAAGGTGTTCATCAATTAAGCCCATGAAATTGTTTTTGAGCAGCTGTTATTCGTTTATTTCTGATGTCATCGTATCGTTCCATAGATGAGTTTTCAATTAAATTGTTTGAAGAAGTTATTTTGTTTTTCGGATGAATTATGTGTGAATGTTTTCAACTGGCTTTGTTCTTTTTTCATTTCATCTATTGATTTGTTTGTGAAGGTACCTGGTACTTTTTGACGATGCTCTTTCCTTGTCAGTATCACAATAGCAATGAAATCATGTAATGCTTAAGATTCAGTCATTCTTGTACTCATCCTTCTCCTTCTTTCTGCTTTTTTTTTCTCCTCCTCGACCTTCTAAATTCTTCTGTATTTGTCTTTTTCTTCTTCTTCTTTTTTTGTTAAATTTATTTGTCTTCTCAACTTTCCTTCTTCTTTCTCTTGTTAATCTTTTTTCTTCTTACCTTTTTTCTGTTTCTTTCATTTAATTGTTCTTCTTTCTTCTTCTTCTCTTTCCCAACATCTTCCTCCGCATTGCAAACTCCATGCATAGGACTTTGGGCTTCTAGAGATGTTCATCACCAAGGTGTGTGTGTGTGTGTGTGCTGGTGTGTGTGTGTGATGTGTTGTGTGGGTGGTCTTTGAGTGAGAACTGACTTACACGTATGTGGTGTCTTTGTATGTGTGTGCATGTGTGTGTTGTGTGTGTGTGCGGTGTATGTGGTGTGTGTGTTTGTGATACAACAGGGCCCACGCCACGCGCGCACAAGGTGTGTGTATGTGCTGTGTGTGTGGTTGTGTGTGTGTGTGTGTTGTGGTGTACTATGCGTGCAGTGCGCGCGGCGCGCTCGCGCTGCGCGTGTGTGTGTGTGTGTGCGTGTGTGGAGGGTGTGTTGTGTGTGTGGTGTGTGTTCGGGCGCGGCGCGGTGTGCGTGCGCAATGTGTCGCGTGTTGCTGTTGCTGCAGACGCACAGAGTGTGTGTGTTGTGTCGTTTGGTGTGCTCGACGCGGCGAGTGTGCGTGGTGCGTGTGTGTGTAGGTGTGTGTGGAGGTTGTGTGTGTGTGGTGTGTGAAGTAGTGTGTGGTGTAGTTAAGCGTGGTGAGAAACCTTTAGTTATTCTAATGATTAATGTACGTGGAAAGTAGATTAGGACTGAAAGCTTTTTTCTTCTTGTTACATTGAGACTGACGTATTTCGTTTTTTTTTTGGGGGGGCTGTTTTTTTGGGTGGGGGCGTAGCCCTGGGAAACAGCCCACACATTTCCCCCCCCCGCCCCCCCCCCCCCCCCCCTGCGGTAGATGGTCGGCGCTGTAAACACCGTACACGGATACAGATTTTTTTTTTGACTTACTTCCGTTTTTTCGTTTCTTTTTGTTTTGCGTTTTCTTGCTCTTGTTCCCTTTCTATTTCTTTTCTTCGTGTTCTTGATTCACTTCTGCTTCTTCTTCTCCTTTCCCTCCTCCTGCTGTTTGGTAGTTTTTCCCTTATTTTTCTCTTCTTCTTCTTCTTCCTTCTTCTTTTCCTTGTTCATCTTGTCGCTATATTGTTGTTTTTCTTCTTCTGCTGTTTCGCCTCCTCCTCACACCTCCTCTCCTCCACCTCCTCCTATGTCTTTCTCCTCCTCCTCCTTCCTACTACTTCTTGCCTCTTCTTCCTTCTTTCTCTCGCTCTTTTGTTATCCTTCCCACATTTCAACTACTGTTTTTTTTTTCCTTGTTTCTTCTCTTGATGTCATCTTGTTTTGTTTATTATGCTGTTTCTTCTCTTCTTCTGTTTCCGAATCCTCCCTTCAACCTCCTTCTCACTACCACCGCCTCCTATTCCTTCTCCTCTAATCTTCTCTACTCTTCCTCCTTCTTTTCTTTCTCATGCTTTTGTATCCTCTCCACTAACAAACGTACTGTTTTTTGCTTGCTTACTCTGGCTTCATCTTTTGTATTAACGTTCGTCTCTTCTTCGGGTTTCCCTACTTTCTCCTCCTCCCCGCTCCTCCTATTCCTTTTAGACTACTCCTCGTCCTTTCCCTCCTTCTGCTGTATACTATAGACTACCTACTACTACTACGTACTATACGTACTACTATCTATCTACTAATAATACTTATTCTTTCTGTCTTCTTATCTTCTTCTTAAGCACCCTGTCACTTCCCTCATTCGTCCTGTGGCACAAACTAAGTACACCGGACTCATTAACCATCTTGAGTGGTTGTCCCTTCTTTCACACACACAGTTTGGAAACAACGACGATTGTTTTGTATCTCTAATAGAAATCAGAAGGAAAATTCAAAATGAAAAGGAATGGGGGATGACAAAGGAATAAAGGAGACTTGCTAAAAAGAGAAAACAAATGAAAGACGATAAGAACACCAAGAAAA
>JADBJO010003882.1:109318-111818 GCA_016801955.1 Conus betulinus | reverse complement strand
CTTCTATCTTTTCTTCATGTCTTCTATTGTTCATATCATCATCTTTTCCTAGTTACTAACTACTATCATCATCATCATCCTCTCCGTCACGCTCTCTCTCCCTGCCCCCCCCCCCCCCCTCCCCCCCCACGTCTCTCTCTCTCTTCGTGTGTGTATGTGCCTCCCCACTTTCCCCAATTCAATTAGAGGCACCCAGATGAAACATGAAGAGTTATTGCGAAAAAAAAAGGAGAAAGCTACGAATGAGATGGGTCGCAAGGATCACATGAAAAACCATCAAACAATGGTTTCAAAAGAGAACAACCACAGCCAGCCAGCCAGCCAACCAACCAACTCGACCGACAATGGACATACAAAGACATTGCTAAAGATCTTACAATTTATACAAACCTGCATGTTTTCACATGACAAACCTCGCAAAACAAACTTTGGCCTGGTTACGGGTCTTCTCTCTACTATATATACAGATGCTTTGTCTCTTAATTCTTTGGATGTGAAGAAATATGAGAGATAATCAGGTCCAATCGGGTAAGTGGTAGATTATTCTCTGCCTAACTAACCTGTGATGTGTTGTTGAGAGGGTGAATTGGGAGAAAGTACTCTTCTCCAAAATGAACCTCATCACGCTTATAGTCCTCCAATGGGGAAGGACAATCTCCATAGTAATTGAGAGCAACTTCCTAACACATGGTACCCACATCCTGGTCACGATACCGGTTTATTTTTTCAGAACCGATTGTTTCTCCTCAGTAGACCGCGTGCAAGTGGTACTTGACTCCTCTGGGCCTTTGCCGTTTTTCGGTTTTAAAGAAGAATACTATAACAGAAAAAGGCTGTGTGCAATACCGTAGTAATGTTTGTTGAGTTTTTCAAAAAAAAAACCAACCCCCAAAAGGTGCCACCCAAGAATGCAAAAGAAAAAATCATGAAAGAGCAAAAACAAGAAAAGCTAACATTTCCATTTTATTTCTTTCCTTCATTCCTCCTGTTCTTCCTTGTATACAGGTAGAAACAGCTTAAAAAAAAAAAAACTGGACCTCTTAAACACAAGAAAGTGCTGAGGGCCCGTTCTGGAATAATCCATAAGGGACACAACTTACAACATAACTAATAATTCCAAGAACAGTACACCGGGTCACCATGCCAGCAACTTACCGAGCCGGCTTGGTGTTTGCAGATGAACTGACTTTGCAAGACTAAAAACAAAATATTTCAATTATAAACAAAGCTGCTCTTATGTCTTAGGGTAGATAGCATTCATAGGTGCTGGAGTGGTAGGAATTAGTTTCTGCCCAAAAACTAACAGTAATAGTGCTTTAGCGGGGGAATAGGAATTAATAATACCCTCTCCAAAATAGCCTTCAGAACCTTATAGAGTCTCCAGGGGGGGACAATCACTATAGGGGAGGGAAACCTCACTAACAACAGCATAGATTTATAACTCCTGGTCAGTACCTGTATTAAATTTTTTTGGGTATTATTCAAAAAAATCTAAAAAGTCTGATTGTTTTTTTACTCTTGTTTCTTTTGGCTTACCTGTGAGAGGGGGGGGGGGGTGGGGGGGGGGTTCTTTCTTTCCTCTGGTTTCTTTAACTTACTCGTCTTCTATGAGTTTTCTTCTGTCTTTTTCTTGCCCTCTTCTATCTTCTCAGAGTGCGCCCACAGGAACAGCCGTGATAACTTGCCCACTGTCGCCTCTGGGGCTTTTTCGGTTTATACAAAAGATAAATTGCTATCGGCACCAGAAAAAGAGAAACTGGTGGTGCAGCAAACTACCCCGTCGTTATGGTGTGTTTTTGGTTTTGTCAAAAACCAAAAAAAAAAAACAAAAAAAAAAAAAAAAAAAAAAACAAAAAAAAACACAAAAAAAAAAAAAACAGGAAAAACAAGAAAAAAACACAACCAAAAAAAAAAAAAAAAGCAAAATTTCAAAAAAACAAAAAAAAACAAAAAAAAACAAAAAAAAAAAAAAAACAAAGAAAAAAAAAACAAAAAAAAAAAAAAAAAAAACAAAAAACGACAACAAGCAAAAAAACCAAAAAAAAAAAAAACAAAAAAAAACAAAAAAAAAAAAAAAAAAAAAACCCAAAGGTTGCCACCTAAAAAGCAAAAGAAACTCATAGAATAGAGCGCAAAACTAAGCTCATTTCTTGTTGGACAAAGTAGAAACATATAAAAAGATAACAATCTTAAGACAACAAGTGCGGAGGGCCAGTTCTTGGAATGAATCCACAAAAGGACTAAACTTTACAATAAAGTAATAAATATTTTTCCAAGGATAAGTACCGCGCCGCGCACAAGCGCGAAGGGCGCGCGCGCGTGTGTGTGTAGTGTTGTGGTTGTGTGTTTTATCTGAATATTTTCTTGCAGGCAGGTCATTTGCACACACCAAGCAAAAGCTCTGCAAGTTGCTAAAGGCATAGTGCTCAATTAAACTTCCCTGGGAATTTGTTAGTTTAATTATATTACACACACAAAACACAAACACACACCACCCTAG
>JADBJO010003882.1:100000-105000 GCA_016801955.1 Conus betulinus | reverse complement strand
AGAATGACGTATTTCTTTTTGATTATTTTACCCACGCACACATGATTTTGATTTTCACATGGTGACAGAACACATAGGGCCGGCCCCCTGCCGTCTGGTCAGCTATAAGCAGAATGCATCAAATATTCTTTTTTTTTTTTTTTTTTAATCTTAGTTGATTTGTTTTTGTTTTTGTTTTTCTTGTTTCAACTTCTTCCTCTTCTTTTTTCCCCTTTCCCTCCTTCTTCTCCTCCGACTTCTTCTAATTCTTCTTCTTCTCGTTCTTGTTCTTCTTGTTCTTGTTCTTTTTACTTCTTCTTCTTCTTCTTCTTCTTCCTCGTCATCATCGTCATAGTCACAGTCACAATAGTTATCTCCACCTTCTCTGTCTAACCAATTTGAAAACGATGATGTTTTTTTTTTTTTTTTTTTTTTTTTTTTTTTAGAAAGAAATACAAATAATCACATGAAGGAACGCATGGAAGAGATAAAAGGGGAGAAAACGAGGAAGAAAAGGGAAAGAAGAAAGGAAAGAAAAAGATGGTTGCAACAAACAATAGTGTTGGAAAAAGAAAAGAAAAGAAAAAGGCAATGAAGAATTATGAAACAAAAAAAAACCTTAAAGAACGAAAACTTTTAAAGAGGAAAAAAGCAATGAAGATGTGTTTTATTATCCAAAGTCGACCAACTTCAGACTTATAATTCCCGCTTAAAAAAAAAACAAAAAAACCCCTGCGAGTATGTGTGTGTGTGTGTGTGTGTGTGTGTGTGTGTGGTGGGCGCGCGCGCGCGCGCGCACGTGTGTGTGTGTGTGTGTGTGTGTGTGTGTGTATGTGTGGTGTGTGTGTGTGTGTGTGTGTGTGTGTGTGTGTACACGCGCATGTTTTCAGCATTTGTTCGACCACTTGATCAGTTTTCGATCGGCTCGCCCTATTTTCCCATCAATTGCTGTCGGCCACTCTCGCATGAGAAACGAAAGAAAATCATTCCAAAGGTAAACTTCCGTTCACCCTCATCCTCTCTTTGACAGATAATAAAGATGACAACCTGAGTCAGAACTCGCACCTCTCGGCTACAACTGCCCGCACCTGTTTCCCCCTTCCCCACCCCCACCCCCCGCCCCCCGATTCCGTTCCCAGACCCGTTCTGCCTTGCTTGTTCCTCACAACCCCTCCCAGCTTTTTGCTTTGCCCCCCCCCCCCCCCCCCCCCCTCCCTCCCCCAGCCCCACCCCCACTCACTACCCCATCTCTCCACAACTCTTCTGGATGCTGTCCCTGCTTCAGTAGACCTTTCTTTTTTTTTTTTTTTTTTTTTTAATCCAAGCAGACCCCTAGTTGGGTCACACACTGCTGCTGCTGCTGCTGCTTCTGCTGCTCTGCTGCTACTACCTGTCTCTGGCTCTTTTCTGGCTTTCATACCCTGTCTCAGTTGTTATTGCCATTTTCCCCCCCTCGTCTTCCCCCCTTTTATCAACGTTGTCATTATAACCGTCAGCGCTATCACCGTGTCTGCATTTCTCTCTCTCTCTCTCGCTCTCTCTCTCTCTCTCTCTCTCTCTCTCTCTCCTCTCTCTCTCCTTTTCTCTCTCCTCTCTCATCTCTCGCTTTCCCTCTTATTCCCTCTCTCTCCCTCTTTCTCTTTCTCTCTCTCTCTCTTTCTCACTCTCTCTCTCTCTCTCTCCTCTCTCTCTCTCCCTCTCCCTCCTCCTCCTCTCTCTCTCTCTCTATTAAACGGCTATTTCTCTCTAAAACAAAAAGGAAACACCTCCCTGATCCCCTCTCTGAAACTAAAGTATCAAGAACCCTCAACCTGCTCTCCCTCAGAAATTCACGAACTCGATGAAAGCACTCTCTTTCTTCTCCCTCCACTATTAAACCAACGAAACAAGACTCGAACCATGCGAATGAACACACTTACAACCTGTCTCTCTCTCTCACTGACCTCTGCTGTTTCATCTCTCTCTTTCCTCCTCTCTACAAAACAGAAACCAGCGAACGAACAAACTTACAACATCGCAAAGGGTTGATAATGAAATCTCGTGAACCTCATTCTCCTGATAATCCTCTTCATAACCTCTCTCTCTCCTCCTCCCTCTCATCTGACTCCTCCTCTCTATTTCCTATCACTCTCTGATCATGTTCTAAAATATCAGTTTTCGCCTCCTCTTCGCTCTGTTTGTGGCTCCGCGCTTCCTCTGCTCACTCTCTGATCTGCCCCTCTTTTCGTCTTTCTTTCGTGTGCTTGTTTCTTGTTTGTTCGTGTGCTTGCGTGCGTCCGTGTCTGTGTGTGTGTTTGTGTGTGTCATTATAACCGTCACACGCTATCTCCGTGTGTCTGCTCTTCTCTCTCCCTCCTCTCTCAAACTCTCTCTCTCTCACTCTCATCAATCACTCCTCTCTCTCCCTCCCTCCCTCTCTCTCCTCCTTCTCTCTGCTCTCTCCACCCTCTCTCTCCCTCCTCTCTCTTCCTCTCTCCCCCCTCTCTCTCTCTCCTCCTCTCTCCCCCCCTCCCCTCCTCCTCCTCTCCGTCTCATCCTCTCGTATCTCTCATCTCTCTCTCTCTCTCTCCACTAAACGGCTATTTCAATAAAAACAAAAGGAAAGAACATGAAATGATCAAAGTTGAAAGTAAAGTATCAAGAATTTAGGAACAAAATCATAGAAGGAGTCAAGAAAGGCACGAAACACGATGAAAGCACAAATCTGTCAAATGAAAAAACAAACAAAACAACAAACAATAGCAAAAAAGCAGAGACCAGCAATTATTAACCAACGAAAACAGACCAGCGAACCAGCGAAGGAACACACTTACAACATGGCAAAGGGTTGATGATAAGAACAAACTGACATCATCGCAAAGGGCTGATAATCAGAATCATGAACCAACAAAACAGACCAGCGAACGAACAAACTGACAACATCGCAAAGGGTTGATAATGAGAACAGCGAAATAACGTGAACAATTTCTAAGATATCAGTTTTCCTCAAAATTATTCTGTTTGTGCACAGAAAATTTCTCTATCACTCTCTGATCATGTGGGGAAAAAAAGTTCGCGCGCGCGCGCGCTTGTATGTGTGCGCGCGCGTGCGTGCGTGCGTGCGTGCGTGCGTGTGTGTGTGTGTGTGTGTGTGTGTGTGTGTGTGTGTGTGTGTGTGTGTGTGTGTGTGTGTGTGTACACGCACGTGCAAACGTGCACGTGTGCACACAGAAATACAAGCACCTGCTCGCTTTCCTGCACATGTTGACAAACGTATTACTTGCTCCACAACGGAAAATGGCGTGAAACAAAGAGTTTCAATCACAACTCGTGCTAGCCCCCCCCCCCCCCCCCCCCCCCCCGCCCTACCCCTCTCACCCCCCGTCTGTGAAGACAGTTTGAAGGAGACTCGTAGTCAGCACTCATACGCTTCACCACCACCACCCCCACTACTCCTCTCCTCCTCCACTACTCCTCTCCTCCTCCCCTTGTACCTATGTTCTCATCATCTTCCAGGATCTTATTGATTTTTGACTTCTTTGTCGCCGTCCAGATATTTTATCGCTGCTGTTCGCTTTGTGATTATTTTTTTATTATTTTTTTTTTATTCGGGAAGGGCGCGAAGAGTTTGCGACGGTGTTTTCTTTTTGCTGTTGAAAGCTTCTGAGCCAGTCTTATTTCTACCATTCATGAGGTCTCTCTCTCTCTCTCTCTCTCTCTCTCTCTCTCTCTCTCTCTCTCTCTCTCTCTCTCTCTCTGTCTGTCTGTCTGTCTGTCCCTGTCTGTCTGTCTGTCTCTCTGCCTCTGTGTGTCTGTGTGTCTGTCTCTCTGTCTGTGTGTGTGTGTGTGTGTGTGTGTGTGTGTGTGTGTGTGTGTGTATGTATGTGTGTGTGTGTTTGTGCGCGCGCGCGCGCGCATGTGTGTGTGTGTGTGTGCGTGCGTGCGTGCGTGCGTGCGTGCGTGTGTGTGTGTGTGTGTGTGTGTGTGTGTGCTCATGGGTTTACGTGTCTGTGCATTCAAATGCACGCAATGCTCGCTTACAAAAACTCAAGCTCCCACATGTTTCCAACCCATTCCCGAAGGTGTCACTCCTCCCACTGCAGAGGGCAGACACTGGGACCCTCACAAAGGGCAGACTATCAATCAATCACAACTCGTGTTAGCGCCACTCTGTGAAGACGCTGAGCAAGGAGCACTCGCTTGGTATGCACACGTCCCCTTCACCCTCCCTCCCTCCTCACACCGCCCTCCCTCTGGTCAGCACACACATCCCCCTTCACCCTCCCTCCCTCCCTCCTCTCCTCACCGCCCTCCCTCTGGTCAGCACACATCCCCCTTCACCCCCCCCTCCCTCCCTCCCTCCTCACCGCCCTCCCTCTGGTCACCCACACACATCACCCCTTCACCCCTCCCTCCCTCCCTCCTCCCGCCCTCCTTCTGGTCAGCACACATCCCCCTTCACCCTCCCTCCCTCCCTCCTCACCGCCCTCCCTCTGGTCAGCACACATCCCATTCACCCTCCCTCCCTCCCCCTCACCGCCCTCCTCTGGTCTCACACGTCCCCCTTCACCCTCCCTCCCTCCCTCCTCACCGCCCTCCCTCTGGTCAGCACACATCCCTTCACCCTCCCTCCCTCCCTCCTCACCGCCCTCCTTCTGGTCAGCACACATCCCCCTTCACCCTCCCTCCCTCCCTCCTCACCGCCCTCCTTCTGGTCAGCACACATCCCCCTTCACCCTCCCTCCCTCCCTCCCTCACCGCCCTCCTTCTGGTCAGCACACATCCCCCTTCCTCCCTCCCTCCCTCCTCCCGCCCTCCCTCTGGTCAGCACACATCCCCCTTCACCCTCCCTCCCTCCCTCCTCACCGCCCTCCTTCTGGTCAGCACACTCCCCCTTCACCCTCCCTCCCTCCCTCCTCACCGCCCTCCCTCTGGTCAGCACACGTCCCCTTCCCCTCCCTCCCTCCCTCCCTCCTCACCACCCTCCTGGTCAGCACACATCCCCTTCACCCTCCCTCCCTCCCTCCTCACCACCCTCCTCT
>JADBJO010003882.1:85000-92500 GCA_016801955.1 Conus betulinus | reverse complement strand
GTGTGTGTGTGTGTGTGTGTGTGTGTGTGTGTGTTCATGGTGGCAGTATTTCATCCATTTATCCTCTGTTGTTCAACCTGACGAAACTCACATCTGGAGACCTTGAGAGGAAAAAAAAATGCATCATTATTTTAATATTGGGAGAAGTGGGTGGACCTTCATTAAATATCTTTTGAACAGGGGGAAGAAAAATGCAAAAAAGATGAACATGCAAGGAACTCGTTTAATCTCCAGAACTTGAACAGCCCATGAAGCCGCTGCGTTGTCTCTTCAAGTCGTCTTTTTTAGCGGGCATTTTCAGACAAAAGATAGCGTAAAATTAAATGTGCAAACCTACACGCAAAATTAATTTTTTTTTAATTTCTTCTTTCGTCTACGATTTCCAGATAACGTTTTACACAGAGAAAATCTCGCACAAACACAATTCTGTCAATGAAAACATTTATTAAATTGCTCTCCTTTTGTTTTGTTCCTTGATCTGCTGAATCCCTTTTTCCTCGTAACTCATTTTTACCTTACTGAAGATTCACTCAGCAGGATGAAGATTTTTTTTTTCAACACACACACACACACACACACACACACACACACACACACACACACACACACACACACGCACACACACACAAGCATGTACACATGCAGGCACGGGCTTGCGCGCGCGCACACACACGCATACACACACACACACACGCGCGCGCGCGCGCGCGCGCGCGCACACGCGCGCGCACACACCCACACCCACACACATGCACATGCACACACACATGCCCCGTGTGTGTGTGTGTGTGTGTGTGTGTGTGTGTGTGTGTGTGTGTGTGTGTGTGTGTGTGTGTGTGTGTGTGTGTGAGAGAGAGAGAGAGAGAGAGAGAGAGAGAGAGTTAGTTTTGTGTGCGCGCACACGCACATACCATATGCTGATGCCCAGTTGTGTGCATCATGTATGAATAGGCATGCATGCCCGCTTCGTACGCATCTGCTTGCGCCCATGCGTCTGCTATCTTTGGCGTGCCTGTTTATGAGCATGTACGTTCACACATACACACACACACACACACACACACACACACACACACACACACACACACACACACACACACACACACACACACACTTTGGCACTCTCATGGACTGAGGATGAAAGATTGATTGTGTTATCTCACAGAAACCCTCTATCTTCTGCTGTTCTTTCTTTTATTTTCTGACGTGAAGGAGCGTACAACAATAGCCGTTGAAAAGAGGAAGAAAAAAAAAAGTAGGGACGTGACAAATGGATGTCATTTGTCATGGGCAAAAATCGCTCGACATTTAGCGCAACACAGCGAACAACGACAGAACCTTTTCTTCGGCCCCCATCTAATCGTCCCCATCCCCTCCTCCTCCTCCTCCTCTCTGCATTCCCTTCTGTTCCCCCTGTCCTGAGTGTCACTGGTTTACAGGCTCCCTAGCCCCCCCCCCCCCCTCTCTCTCTCTCTCTCTCTCTCTCTCTCTCTCTCTCTCTCTCTCTCTCTCTCTCTCTATCTCGCCTCTCTCTCTCTCTCTTTTTTGAGTTTTCTGAAAGAGATTAACATTTTTCATCGGATCTAAGATTTTGCGGAAGAAAGATTTTTTAACGCAGTTACTGGTACGTTTTTAAAAGATGTATTTTAAGAGAAATGTGTGCATGTTTTGTTTGTTTGTTTGTTTCTGATGACTTACGAGTTGATTTTAACGTGGTGACAGCCCGGATTTGGCCCTTTGCGGTCAGCTGGGCTATAAGCAACATTACCTTACCTTACCTCTCAGTCTCTCTCCCTCTATCTCTTTCTCCCTGTCTATCTGTCTGTCACTCTAGCTAAAAAAAAAATCTGCCTAAAATCTCAATCCTTGAGTTCTGAGTTATCTCTGTCTCTCTATCTGTCTGTCTGTCTGTCTGTCTGTCTCTCTCTCTCTCTCTCTCTCTCTCTCTCTCTCTCTCTCTCTCTCTCTCCTGTTACATTATTCATTGACCGACAATATGTTGGTGTTCATTTTTCAGCAAGCACTGTGGACAGATTATCTCTTTTCTTATATCATTGAAAACTAAAACCACATTAGCAACAACAACAACAACAACACACAACAACACAACAACAAAGCAATGTACTATTTGTTCTATGAGTATGAATCTGAGAAGTTATAAAACTCCTAAATTGGTGTGTGTGTGTGTGTGTGTGTGTGTGTGTGTGTGTGTGTGTGTGTGTGTGTGTGTGTGTGGGTGGGTGTGTGTGAAGATAGAGAGAAAGACAGAGACAGAGAAAGAGAGAGAGAGAAAGACAGAGATAGAGAAAGAGAGAGACAAAGACAGAGACAGAGAAAGGAGAGACAGAGACAAAGACGAAGACAGAGACAGAGACGAAGACCGAGACAGAGAGAGAAAGAGAGATGCACGGTCATTTTGCAGCTGTGCTTCCAACTAATATCTGGAAACAAAGAACTTGCCTGGCCTGTGAACAAATCTTACCCAAGCTGAATGAGCGGGGGTGTGGTCAGGGAAAGGGGCAGTAACACCACAGGAAGCGAGGTGCTTTTTCTCCCCCCCCCCCCCCCCCCCCCCCCCTCTTCTTTTCTGTGGTATAGATAGTCTGACTCATTGGCCGCCCACCCTCTAGTCTGCGGCTCGAAGTTAGCCATCGATTTATCACGGCTTGTTAACCTTATTGTAACTCCCTGTTCTTATACAACAGGGAGTACTTCACAATGGGAACGAAGAAATGCTGTGTGTGTGTGTGTGTGTGTGTGTGTGTGGGTGTGCACGTGCGTGCGTGCGTGCGTGCATGCGTGCGTGCGTGCGTGCGTGCGTGCGTGTGTGTGTGTGTGTGTGTGTGTGTGTGTGTGTGTGTGTGTGTGTGTGTGTGTGTGTGTGTGTGTGTGTGTCTGTCCATGGTCAAAGTGTGTTCCACTCGCTACAGACAAAACTACTGGGCCGATCCTTCTGAAAATTTGTAGGAATGTTCATTATGGGTCATGGATGATGCCCGATGTTACTAACGGCTATAATGGCCCATAACGGTTTTCCTTTTTTTTATAGAATATCTCAGAAAGGACTCGGCCTATCTTTCTGAAAATTTGTAAGTATGTTCATTATGGGTCAAGGATGATGCCCAATGAATTATTTTACCGTTATAGCCGTTACTAATGGCTATAACGTTACCGTTATAGCCGTTACTAATGGCTATAACGGCCAATAACGGTTTTTCTTCTTTATAGAATATCTCAGAAAGGACTTGGCCGATCTTTCTGAAAATTTATAGGTATGTTCATTATAGGTCACAGATGATGGCTGATTTACCAGAATAGCCATTACTGACGGCTATAACGGCCCAAAACGGTTTTTGTTCTTTGTGGAATATTTTACGTGTATTCAAGATAAACTGGAAGTACGTCTTTATGCTTTGCATCTTGTTAATTACAAAAATAGGAGAGCAGCGTGTTATCGACCAATATACAGAGCGATCGAACAGTTTGACTTTTGCTTTATCAATGAAGCAGTTCTATACTCTGTTCTGTTCTGCTGAATTATTATGTGTTTTTACTATGCTGTACTAGACTCCGTGAAAGCCTTGCTCAGATATGTTCCACCTGATGTGATCTTTTTGAATTTCTGAAAGAGATCAGCTTTTTACATCTAATCTAAGATTTTTAGACACTTTTTTTGTTTTCAGTTGAATGTCAATCGACTCGAGGTCTTCTGCGTTTTAGTTTGAAAAAAATGTTTTGTAAAAAAAAAAAACCACGAAAATTTGCAGTTTACGCAGTGTCGGTTGGGTTTTTTTTTTCCTATGTAGTCTAAGATTTCTATAGAACAATGATTTTTAATGGAGTTTCGGGTGCGTTTTTAGAGGATGTATCTTAAAGAATTGTGTCAGCTATTTTTTTTTTTTTTTTTTTTTTTGGGGGGGGGGGGGGGGGGGGGGGGGGGGGAAGGGGGAGGGCTTTGTGATGGGACTTCAACGTGGTGACGGCCCGGAAATGGCCCTTTGCGGTCGGCTGGGCTATACGCAATATTACCTTACTTTACCTTACTCGGCTGTAGTGTACTGAGCTTTACTCGGTTGTAGTATACTGAAGTGTACTGTGATCTGTTGTTCTGAACAGCATTATGCTGTGCTATATGTAAACTTGTACTGTGTTGTGTAGTACTGAACTGTTCTGTGCTGTTGTATTGCATTGTACTGCACTGTCTTGTACTGAGCTGTTCTGTGCTGTTGTATTGCACTGTATTGTACTGTGTTGTACTGAGCTGTTCTGTACTGTTGTATTGCATTGTACTGTACTGTGTTGTACTGAGCTGTTCTGTGCTGTTGTATTGCTCTGTACTGTACTGTGTTGTACTGAACAGCATTATGATGCGCTTACGAACTTGCACTGCGCTGTGTTGTCCTGAACTGTACTATGCTGTGATGTACAGAACTGTACTGTGCTGCGTTGTACTGAGTTGTACTGCACTGTGCTGTACTGAACTGTTCTGTACTGTGTTGTACTGCATTCAATTGTGCTATGCCAGATTATGCTGTGTTGTACTGAACTGTACAGAACTGTTGTTGTGTTGCGCTGGACTGCTGATGTGTACTGAACAACGCTGTGCTGTGTTTAAAAGTGCGTAATCGTGCTGTGTTGTAGTGAACTTCACTGTGCTGTGTTATACTGAACTGTACTGTGCTGTGTTATACTGGAACTGTACTGTGCTTTGTTATACTGAACTGTACTGTGCTGTGTTATACTGAACTGTACTGAGCAGCATTGTGCCGGAAGTATCCTGTGCTCTGATTACTGAGTTGTACTGTACCATGTCATACTGAACAACGCTGTGACATGTTGTACTTAACTGTACTTCGATGTACTGAACTGCAACTGTGCTGCGTGGTACTGTGTTTACATACAGTAATGTGAAGTATCAAACTGTATGGTTGCCTTGTTACACCGCACCAAGCCATGATGCGATGAACGACACTACTTCAGAGCGTTGAACTGAACACAGCTGTGCTCTGTTGTATTGGAATGTACCGTATCATACTGCGTTCTGTAAAATATACTGTGCTGTGTTGCGTTTTCAAGACCTCTTTTCTTCTTTCGAGTCATTTTCGTAACTCCTCCTCCCCCTCCCCCCCCCCCCCCCCCCCCCCCCCCCATTTACCGATCCCCTCTGTCTCCCCCTCTTTCCATCCTCACCCTTCCCCCTCCCATACACTCTATTTAGTACGTGTCCCTAGAGCGTTCTCCATATTCGCAATGGGTTCTGTTACTAAGAGGGTAAAACGCTGGCTTCCCACACGAGGGGGACATTTTCGTCTTAACACGGAAAGCCATCATCTAGATCACCATTCGTAGGCCAGTCGAGCAGAAGAAGTAGTGGCGGGTAGGGGGGTAGGGGGGGGGGGGGGGGGGGGGGGAGGGGGGGCAGAAGGTAGGCAGCAGCGAAATGAGGGGACTCAAGTGTGGGGAAGGTTGGGGGGGGGGGAAGAAACGGGGTAATGGTTGGTGAAGCTCTTCTACGACTGAATCCCCCCCCCCTCCTCCCCCCTCCCCCGGTGTGAGACTCGGTCCCTATATTCGAGATTTACTCGGGTGCAAGAGGCGAGTGTGTTTCCCGCTGAGCCATATTGCCAACGTGTGAACCAAAGAGCCACCTTTCCGATGTGTTATCCACTGAGCTACTTTACAAGTGCCTCCTGATCAGTGTGTTATCCTCTGAGTCACCTGACCAGAGTGTGTTATCCTATGAGTCACTTTACCAGTGTGTTATCCAAAGAGCCACCTTTTCAAAGTGTTATCTACTGTCTACTCACCTTATCACGGTGTTGTCTACTGAGCCACGTTATCAGTGTGTTATCCAGCGAGCTACCTTACCAGTGTGTTATCCACCAAGCCACCTTACCAGTGTGTTATCCACCAAGCCACCTTACCAGTGTGTTATCCAGCGAGCTACCTTACCAGTGTGTTATCCACCAAGCCACCTTACCAGTGTGTTATTATACCAGTGTGTTATCCACATAACCTTACCAGTGTGTTATCCACCAAGCCCTTACCAGTGTGTTATCCAGCACTTACCAGTGTGTTAGCCACCTTACCAGTGTGTTATCCAGCGAGCTACCTTACCAGTGTGTTATCCCAGCCACCTTACCACCTTAGCCCTTACCAGTGTGTTATCCACCGAGCCACCTTACCAGTGTGTTATCCACCAGTGTGTGTTATCCACCAGCTACCTTACCAGTGTGTTATCCACCAAGCCACCTTACCCAGTACCAGTGTGTTATCCACCAAGCCACCTTACCAGTGTGTTATCCACCAAGCCACACTTACCAGTGTGTTATCCACCAAGCCACCTTACCTTGTTATCCACCGAGCTACCTTACCCAGTGTGTTATCCACCGAGCCACCTTACCAGTGTGTTATCCACCAAGCCACCTTACCAGTGTGTTCCAGCGAGCTACCCAGTGTGTTATCCACCGAGCTACCTTACCAGTGTGTTATCCACCAAGCCACCTTACCAGTGTGTTATCCACCAAGCCACCTTACCAGTGTGTTATCCACCGAGCTACCTTACCAGTGTGTTATCCACCGAGCCACCTTACCAGTGTGTTATCCACCAAGCCACCTTACCAGTGTGTTATCCACCGAGCACCTTACCAGTGTGTTATCCACCCTTACCAGTGTGTTATCCACCGAGCCACCTTAAGCCACCTTACCAGTGTGTTATCCACCGAGCCACCTTACCAGTGTGTTATCCACCGAGCCACCTTACCAGTGTGTTATCCACCGAGCCACCTTACCAGTGTGTGTCCACCAAGCCATCCAGTGTGTTATCCACCGAGCCAGTGTGTTATCCACTTACCAGTGTGTTATCCACCAAGCCACCTTACCAGTGTGTTTCCATCCACCAGAGCTACCTAGTGTGTTACCAGTGTGTTATCCACCAAGCCACCTTACCAGTGTGTTTATCCAGTGTGTTATGTGTGTTATCCAAGCCCACCTTACCAGTGTGTTATCCACCACCAAGCCACCTTACCAGTGTGTTTATCCAGCCACCGAGCTACCTTACCAGTGTGTTATCCCACCAGTGTGTTATCCACCAAGCTACCACCTTACCAGTGTGTTATCCACTGAGCCACCTTACCACCAAGTGTGTTATCCACCAAGCTACCTTACCAGCCACCTTGTGTTATCCACTGAGCTACCTTACCAGTGTGTCCACCAAGTTATCCACCAAGCCACCTTACCAGTGTGTGTTATCCACCAAGCCACCTTACCAGTGTGTTATCCACCGAGCTACCTTACCAGTGTGTTATCCACCGAGCACCTTACCAGTGTGTTATCCACCGAGCCACCTTACCAGTGTGTTATCCACCGAGCTACCTTACCAGTGTGTTATCCAGCGAGCTACCTTACCAGTGTGTTATCCACTGAGCCACCTTACCATTGGGTTATCCACTGAGCCACCTTACCAGTGGGTTATCCACTGAGCCACCTTACTCGTGTTTT
>JADBJO010003882.1:75000-77500 GCA_016801955.1 Conus betulinus | reverse complement strand
CACTGAACTGCACTACGCTGTGTTGTGTTGTTACAATTCCGGTGTGGGACTGTGCATGATAGGGCTGTACTCTAAACTTACTTTCATAATGCATCCAGGCGTCAACCAGGCCGGCCAGAGAAATACAGCACCTGCAGTGGTTGGTCAGGAATTTTGAGAACACTCTCAGAGACGTATCCATTCAGTGGATGAAATCGACTGTGTTGTTCTCACTTTCTCCAACTGAGCCTGTAGCAAACTCAGGTTTGATAGGAGCCGGTCGGAGCAGAAAAAAGGTTTGAATTATCCGACTGTATAGTGAAGGGAAACGCTCGTCGTAGTTGAGCACTGGTGGATTGCCTGCGCACTGCATTGAATGTCATTATCGTCTCCACTGTCATCCTCAAACTAATCCAAAATTAAGTTTCGTCTTCCAGGCTTGACTCGTTTGATTTCATAGGCATTTGACGACGCGATCATTTCATATATCTTATTCACATTTGTTTTTGGTGATGAAAATGACGAAACTTCTCACTACATTGTAAATATGTTTTGACCACCACTACCTCGCACCAAAAACGGTCGTATAAATGCCACTGTAACATGCACATTGAAAGCATATACTTAATCATTTGCCATTTTTAGAGATTAACCATTCCTTATTAAGCTTACTCATCCCTTTTATCCAATATATTGCTTGGAAGGGGTGGTCTTTCATAAACGGACCACGCCATATGTGGTGTACCCATGCCTTGGAAAGGAAACTGAATCAAAATGATAGAAATGGAAGGATAATTAACATAAGAATGTTATCGATTCAGAGCAGAATAGAGTCAGTTATCATACTTTGTGTATGTTTTTTTGCTGTTCAAAGTAACCTGAGCGACAAATTCTCACCTTGTGTGATCGTTTCTGCACGCTGGGCGATTTGGTGAACCCTGGCCCTGTACGGGCATTGCAATCAATACTACGACATGGCCACGTGATAACTGTTCTAACCAGCAGGCCTAATAGTAATGGTGAAATCGACGGAAGCCCAGAGAGAGAGAGAGAGAGAGAGAGAGAGAGAGAGAGAGAGAGAGAGAGAGAGAGAGCCATTAGGTCATAGCTTGTAGAGAGGTCTGGGCTGTTGGGGAAATGAGTCCGCATTAGAATTAGATGTTGTTATGCGCTGACCACACGGTACCCAGCTCTTTGTTGTGCCTGTGCAGGAGTGTACTAGTGATTCCATTGTCTGAATCAAACTAATCCGTAGACTCAGTTGGTCAGGCATTTGTGGGCTGGTCAGTACAGAAAAAATTCTTTGAAAGTGAGTAATGCACCAATGTCATGGGACATGACCCTAACTCGTCGGTTGATCACAGTTGCACTCACAGATTTCAAATCCTGGTTTCTCATGGGGCTGTGTGGAATACTGGCATCGGTTGGTATTCCTATATCTGGAGAAGAGAATGTCACCTTCGCAACCATTGTTCTACCTTTACATTACGCAGTTAATCCTTTTATGGTATACCTTGGACACTGGAGTAGAAAAACGGATGAAAACCAGAGAATATAAGCTGTTGAAATTCATGGAGTCACACAATGGTGTGATTCCATTATAACTATCTTTGATAAACTTGACAAATAAATATGGAGAAAATGCGAATGTCTACTGGACGAACTTTCCTTTTTTTTTCAAGATTTTAAAATCATTTCGATGTTTAGCTATTTAACTCGGTGTCAACCTCACCATGCATACATCTAATACGATACGTTCTGCAATATGGTATAACACTTGACATAAAAGAATACATATATGTCAGTATAATGCAGTATGCTCTGATGTATGGCAAAAGAATACATATATGTCAATATAATGCAGTATGCTCTGATGTATGATAACCCTTTTAACCATGAACCACACCATACATAAAACAGCGCTGCCCGTACAACATGTCACATAATCTACAACCATAAGGTGAACAACAGAACGCCGGGAACAATGCAACTATCTCCCTAAAAGAATGAATGCGTTGGAATATGCACAACACTTGGCAATAGAGAACATAACTCCATCACCAATTATGCATAGGGTTCAACTACCTAGCTTAATGCGCATGCTTGGCAAGCCTTTGGCATCCGCAGAGGTCCTATGTACTCTGGAAAAAAAAAAAACTCTCAAACACGTCTTCTCCCAATATTTTCCACTGCTTTTCAGAGCGAGAGAGAGAGAGAAAGAGAGAGAGAGAGAGAGAGAGAGAGAGAGAGAGAGAGAGAGAGAGAGAGAGAGAGAGAGAGAGAGAGAGAGAGAGAGAGAGAGAGAGAGAGAGAGTGTAACCAAATGATCTTTACCTCTTCCGAAGCACAAGAACAAGAGAAAAAAGTACGTATAACAAACAAAAACAAAAAAAAAAAAACAAAAAAAAAAAAACCGAATAGTAATACGGGTCATGTTTCCACAATGTGAGTCGTCTCACCGAAACCTACTACAAATTGCGACGAAATACGAGGCGCGGCACACGTAGTTGTCACCACTGCA
>JADBJO010003882.1:62500-67500 GCA_016801955.1 Conus betulinus | reverse complement strand
TTGGATTTGGTTGCAAAAAAAAAAATAATAATGTATCTTGCTCTTTTTCTTTTAGTAAAATATTCGTCTTGTCCTAAAGGAATTCTAGACGAGGATAAAGTTTATCGTGACAATGCCCCAAGCTTTAAAAACACAGCTGACCTCCACATTCATTTGGTTTTGCTGTGGATTGACAAAAAACAACGAGCAGTACAGAGACAGAAACCTGAACTCTAGCGTGGTTGAAACTATGCATATCTCCAGTTCTTGTAGCTGGGTAGATGTGTTCGGTACGGGGTATATGCGCAAGCATGGAGCATCCTTTATTGGGGATGTTTCCTTGTTTGTTCTGTGTGCTCTGTGCTGTCATGTCTGCTAGGCGATTCGGTGTCTTAAGCAGCAATTCCTTTGGAGTTATGTTTTCTTGTGGGAGCAAGAGTTACCTTACTTGTTTATTCTTTACTGTCTTTTGTTTACTGTTCCCTGCCTCATTTCCTATTTACTTTCTATGCATATCATGTTAAAGGTAAAAGATCATCAGAAATCACTATGTGCGATCACTCTGATGAATTAATGAACTAGCTAACATTTCATGGCATTCATTGTTGGAGAGTCTTTTTTTTCCCCCTCGTTCCTCGACGAATGGAAGAAAACTCTCACTACTGTCTTTCCTGTGTTGGTGTTTGCTGTTTGTTGTTCAGCGACTTGTTCCCCTCCAGCGTAGGCCTGTTTTATTGCTTTCTATTTACTTTGTTTGTTTGTTTTTCTTTTCGTTCCTTGTTTTCGGTTTATATCAGTGACCCAATCCCATGCAAGTACTGAAGGTCGAAGCCTGAAAGATAACAAGCAGACCTCCGCTGAAACCACGTGAGAAAAGAAAAAAAAAAAAAAAAGAGGAAAGACAGTTGTATTTCCACCCTGTGATTCTAACGTGATTTTGCTTCACTTTAAGACTCCTGTTGTTGTTGTTGTTGTTGTTGTTGTTGTTGTTGTTGTTGTTGTTGTTGTTGTTGTTGTTGTTTTGCTCTTGTTGTTGTTGTTGTGGATTTTACATCTAATCATTCCATGTCATGTGCCATTCACAATGAAACATGTTCTTTTAGAATATTGGGGACTTGCATGATGTGAGATACAAATATTTTTACAGCAGACTCCATGAAAATCTTGTTCAGAGATGTTCCGCCTGATGCGATCTTTGAATTTTTGAAAGATATTAACATTTTTCATCGGATCTGAGATTTTATAGTGGGAAGATTTTTAACAAAATTTGGGGTGTGTTTTTAGAAGTTGTATTTTAAAGAGTTGTGTGAATGAATGACTTGTGAGTTGACTTCAACGGCGGTGACAGCCCTGATAAGGCCCTTTGCGGTCGGCTGGGCTATCAGCAACATTACCTTATCTTACCTTAATCATTTCAGAGAGCCTGCAAGGTTTACGATGGGATTCTTGCAATCGTTAAACAAAAAAAAAACCGGGGCACGGAAAAAGCAGGAGTCTTTCTCTCACAGACCTGTGATTCACACTGTCATTCGCACCTGCTCCATCTCTAAGCTGGCTCTCTCTTTCGCCAGTCCCCTAGAACTCTCCGTCTTTATCCCCCTCCTCCGCATCAGTTCGTCGACGGGCCTCTCTCTGTCTGTCTGTCTGTCTGTCTGTCTGTCTGTCTCTCTCTCTCTCTCTCTCTCTCCTCTCTCTCTCTCTCTCTCTCTCTCTCTTCTCGTCTCTTCTCTTCTCTCTGTCTGTTTATCTGTCTGACTGTCTGGCTGACTCATTCTGAAACGCACTTTGCAACGGAATGCAATGTGCTCTCTCTGTCTCTCTCTGTCTGTCTCTCTCTGTCTGTCTGTCTGTCTCTCTCTCTCTCTCTCTCTCTCTCTCTCTCTCTCTCTCTCTCTCTCTCTCTCTCTCTCTCTCTCTCTGACCGTCCACCCTAGCCCCAATTCCCGTCAGTTTCTCCTCCCATCGCAGCTGTATCCACTGATGCTGGAGAGAAACCCCGAGCCGACGTTGTGACACGTGGCGCTGCACGGGACCTGGCAGCACAGTCCATTGCTGTTCTCCTCAGACACGTTCAGGAGGTGCAACAAGGGTGGGGGGAGTGGGGGGAGACGGGGAGAGAGTGCAGGGAGCGGAAGGAGTAGATAAGGATCGGGGAGGGGGGGGGGGGATAGGAGTGAGGAGTGGGATCACCCCAGAAAGGGGCGAGGAGGAGGGGGTGGCGGGGGCAAGAGGGGGGGGGGGGGGGGGGGGGGGGGGCTTTACTCCTTTTTAGCATATCTTCACCTTTTTTTTTTCTTTGTACTTTCCGTCTTGTTATGTCGGCCTTAAGGGATCAATCCACGATCAGAGTTGTAGCACCACGTTCTCGCAACATCATGTCCTGTTTAGCCCCTCAGCGGCCTGCGCGTGAAACGGGGGGTTCAAAAAGTTGCAGATCTACTTTGAGGTTGAACCTCAGAGAAGGCACCGCTAAAACGGCCATGGTACTTTTCACACCGACAGCAACTCACCATGTTTACCTTCTGGTTCTTTGTGGGACCTCCGCGCAGAGGCCATCTTGGACTGGAACGACAGTACATGCAACAAAATCAGCTGTCTGCTGTCCCCGTCCACTCAATGCCGTTCAGCGCCATAGCTGCCCGGCAAAGCGGTAACAGTATAGGTCTACTTGAAGCACATTCATCCGCTGTGGGAGCTCATCGCATTTGAACGAGCCAGCTGTGTTCTCAGTAACTCAGTGAGACCCTACAAGCGGCCCATAGTGGCAGATAGATAAACGGGCAGACGAATTTGGGACATTTGAATTTATTCAGAGGGCTGCTTCAACTGCGACAGATAGAGGGGTGAGGGGGGGGGGGACAGTAGGGGAGAGAGAGAGAGAGAGAGAGAGAGAGAGAGAGAGAGAGAGAGAGAGAGACAGAGAGAGAGAGAGAGAGACAGAGACAGAGAGGAAGGGGAGAGAGAGAGACAGACAGGCAGGCAGACTGACCGACCGACAAACTGACAGATAGACAGACCGGCAGACAACAGCAACATCATCAGCTGAGATCTGCCTCCCAGAATTGAAATTGTGTTGGGGATGGTGACCTAGTGGGCATTTTATTTCATCAAATTTACTCATCCCGCATTCTCCTTCTCCGCCCCCCGCCCCCCCCCCCCCCCCCCACCCCCCCCCCCCCCACGTTCTCTCTCGCCCGTTCATCACACCCTTCCTCCACCCCCACCTCCTTTCCTGGCAAGGAACGGTTTGGTCGACGGGAGTTATCAAATACACAGTAATGGTTTTCTCTGTTCATGTCATCTTTCTTTTCTCTACTTCTTGTTTTTTCTGTCTGGCCAAAACAGATTTTCAAATGGTTCCTCCTGCATGTTATGAAACCCACCCACTCCCAAAATCAGCAGGATCTGCAGGGTCAGTTCTATTGTTCACAATGGGAATAGACAAACGAAGCGACATGAAATTGTTTTCTTTTCTCTTCAGCGCCCACACTTCTTTCAGTGAGAAACCTGCCGCTGTGAGGGGTGTTCACGGCGCGAGCGGACAAAAGGAGAGCTTGTGGCGTGCACTCACTGGATCACTGGTCATGCGTCCCATCAGGGCCGTGGGGACACTGCGATGATGAACGCTGTGCTAGACGTCTGCAAACAGAAAGACGGGGCAGCATCCGAACCTCGTCTCACTCTTCGCCTGTGTCAGAGACCCGTTCAGTCACACACAGGCAGCTACCCATTTTGAGCAAGGGAATTCTTTCACTGGCAGGGCTGTCCTTTGTGGATTGCGTGTATACTGACCAGCCTCCTCTTCTGCGCTGTTCAGCAAGGTTGGCCTGCTGCCTGCACGTAGCCTTTGTCCGCAAGTGTACCCCCATGGGTGTACTTCAAACGTGTCTGACACTGTCAATGGTGAAGTATTGTCAACAGACAGCCAACCCGAGGACAGAGGCAGACAGAGAACCAACGAGATCAACAGGAAGGGACGAATGACTTAAACGTTCATGACGGACTCCAGCTAGTGAAAGGTGAAGATACTGATCCTGTGCTCTGTGCGTCTTTGACATCTCGATCTCCGACAGCTGTGAGAAAGTGCCTGGGTTTGCCGCTGAGTTGTTCCCTATCCAGCCAGCACAGTTGTCTGTCCAACACTGTTCCTCCCTCACCGCCCTTTTCTCTTCTTCTGTGCTGCTGTTTGAAGAATGGAGAGTCCTGCTTGACAGTGTGACATGTCCATACGACTTCAGCTTTCATTCCCATACTGTGTGGTGTATAAATCATCATGACGACGATCAGGAGGCCTGATGGTTCTGCAGACTTCGTTTGCAAAATTAACAGTCTACATGAGGTACCAAGAGAGCCGGGTATGTAAGGATTTTTTTTTTTAGTAAAGAAATAAAAAAAACCCACCAACAGCTCAGACAAACTACAAAAACTACAGTAGTTTTTTTTTTAAGATCTGAAGACCAGCCCAGCGTACCGCCACTGGAGGGCAAAACCCTGACTAGCACAGCCCCAGTCTGGCATTTATCCCAGCCTTTGTTTCGCTCCCAAGCCTAGATTCGAAAGTAACTGCTATTCAATGACTGCCCACTGAGAGGTTTGTGACACTGTGTTGAATGTTGTTGTCTCCAGGACGTTGCCAGAAGATGAGTTCCAACCTCTCACAGTTCATCATGGGGGGGGGGGGGGGGGGGGGGGAGACTCACTACACGTTGTGTTTTCGTCGAAATATAACTGTACTTCCCATTGCAAAGCGACGCTGTATGAACGATGGAGGAATCTTTCTGGTCTAAATGATTAAGATATTCTAATCATAAGATAAGAGTCGTCTTCATCTAAATGCCGATTCACAAGTAAGACAGTCTACAAGATGCACAAGTTTCTTTGTTGCTGTTGTTGATTTTCTTGACATGGCTCTGGATGATATGGAGAATATCCGGTTGATTCTTGATGGTGTATTTAGAAACTTTTCATTGCATTCCTGCATTCTTTCTTGGACGAGAATCGTGATCTGGAGATGGTCCTGA
>JADBJO010003882.1:52500-57500 GCA_016801955.1 Conus betulinus | reverse complement strand
ATGACTGCATTCTTTTCAATTTTTTTTTTCTTTCTGAAAAAAAAATGTCACTGTGCACTGAAATGAATTTTGGACACTTGAAGATACTTTGTGCGGGCTTCAATTGACAGAGTATGAGAAAAGAGAGAGAGTAGAGAGAGATAGAGAGAGAGAGAGAGGAGGGAGAGAGTTGATGGGCGAGAGGGATACAGGAGACAGACTACTCGAGAGAGAGAGAGAGAACACAGAGAGGACTTACTGTACTGCAGATGAGGAGAGCAGACGACCAGAGAGAGGAGAGGGAAGGAGAGGGGCACAAGAGCGACAGACAGCAGCGGCAGACAGCACAGACAGACAGGAAGCTACTGACAGAACAGACAGACTGAAAACAGAACAATTAACAATGATCAGAAGCGGGCAGATCTCATAGACATTTGAACAGTTTCAGCTGGTTGACCAGTTACCCCTCGATCAGACAGGCAGTCCAGACGACTCCTCTTTCACCAACACAACACAACTCCACCCAATGATCCGCCTACCCTGGGGTCCCTCTTTCTCCCCACCTCTTGACCCCCGTCTTTTGGAGTGTATGGTGACCTACCCCCCCTCTTATTCTCCCACCTCTACCACCCCTCCTCTCACTCTACACACCTCTTTCCCCACCGTCTACCCCCCCCCCTCTTCCCCACCCTCTACCCCCCTCTTTCCCCACCCTCTACCCACCCTCTTTCCCCCCCATCTACCCACCCCTCCTTTTCCCCACCTCTCACCTCTACCCACCCTCTTTCCCCACCTCTACCCACCCTCTTTCCCCCCACCTCTACCCACCCTCTTTCCCCACCTCTACCCACCCTCTTTCCCCACCTCTACCCCCCCCCTCTTTCCCCCACTCTACCCACCCTCTTTCCCCACCTCTACCCACCCTCTTTCCCCACACCTCTACCCCCCCCTCTTTCCCCACCTCTACCCCCCCTTTCCCCACCTCCCCCCCACTTTCTACCCCCCCCTCTCCCCCCCCTCTACCCACCCTCTTTCCCCACCTCTACCCCCCCTCTCCCACCTCTACCACCCCCTTTCCCCACATCTACCCCCCTCTTTCCCCACCTCTACCCCCCTCTTTCCCCACCTCTACCCCCCTCTTTCCCCACCTCTACCCCCCCTCTTCCCCCCACCTCTAACCCCCCCTCTTTCCCACCTCTACCCCCCTCTTTCCCCACACCTCTACCCACCCTCTTTCCCCACCTCTACCCCCCCCTCTTTCCCACACTCTCACCCCCCCTCTTTCCCCACCTCTACCCACCCTCTTTCCCCACCTCTACCCCCCCTCTTTCCCCACCTCTACCCCCTCTTTCCCCCCCTCTACCCCCCTCTTTCCCCACCTCTACCCCCCTCTTCCCCACTCTCCCCCCCCTCTTTCCCCCCTCTACCCACCCTCTTTCCCCACCTCTACCCCCCTCTTTCCCCACCTCTACCCCCCTCTTTCCCCACCTCTACCCACCCTCTTCCCCCCACCTCTACCCCCCCTCTTTCCCCTACCTCTACCCCACCTCTTCCCCCCCTCTCTACCACCCTCTTTCCCCACCCTCTACCCCCCCTCTTTCCCCACCTACCCCCCCTCCCCCTTTCCCCACCTCACTACCCACCTCTTTCCCCCCCTCTACCCACCCTCTTTCCCCCCCGCGGGGCCACCTCTACCCCCCTCTTTCCCACCTCTACCCCCCCTCTTTCCCCACCTCTACCCCCCTCTTCCCCACCTCTACCCACCCTCTTTCCCCACCTCTACCCACCCTCTTTCCCCACCTCTACCCACCCTCTTTCCCCACCTCTACCCACCCTCCCCTTTCCCCCACCTCTACCCACCCTCTTTCCCCCCTCTACCCCCCCCTCCCCCACCCACCCTCTTTCCCCACCTCTACCCCCCCCCTTTCCCCACCTCTACCCCCCCTCTTTCCCCACATCTCTACCCCCCCTCTTTCCCCACCTCTCCCCCCCTCTTTCCCCCCTCTTACCCCCAACACCTCTTCCCCACCTCTACCCCCCCCTCTTTCCCCCCACCCCCCCCCTCTTTCCCCACCTCTACCCCCCCTCTTTCCCCACCTCTACCCCCCTCTTTCCCCACCTCTACCCCCCCTCGGCCCCCCTCTCTACCCCCCTCTTTCCCCACCCCCCCACCTCTACCCCCCCCTCCCCCCCCCACCTCTACCCACCTCTTTCCCCACCTCTACCCCCCTCTCCCCACCTCCCCCCACCTCTACCCACCCTCTTTCCCCCTCACTCTACCCCCCCTCTACCCCCCCTCTTTCCCACCTCACCCACCCTCTTCCCCACATCTACCCCCCCTCTTTCCCCACCTCTACCCCCCCTCTTTCCCCCCTACCCACCCTCGACCCCCCCCTTTCTCTTCCCCCCCTCTTTCCCCACCTCTACCCCCCCTCTTTCCCCACATCTACCCCCTCTTCCCCCACCTCTACCCACCCTCTTTCCCCACCTCTACCCACCCTCTTTCCCCCCCCACCTACCCCCCTCTTTCCCCACCTCTACCCCCCCTCTTCCCCACCTCTACCCCACCCTCTTTCCCCACTCTACCCCCCCTCTTTTCCCCACCTCTACCCCCCCTCTCCCCACACCTCTACCCCCTCTTTCCCCACCTCTACCCCCCTCTTTTTCCACCCCACCTCTTTCCCCCCTCTTTCCCCACCTCTACCCCCCTCTTTCCCCACATCTACTTTCCCCCCTCTTCCCCACCCCCACCCCCCCTCTTTCCCCACCTCTACCCCCCCTCTTTCCCCACCTCTATACCCCCCCTCTTTCCCCCCTCTACCCACCCTCTTCCCCACCTCTACCCCCCCTCTTTCCCCACCTCTACCCCCCCTCCCTCTTTCCCCACCTCTACCCACCCTCTTTCCCCACCTACCCCACCTCTTTCCCCCCCCCCACCTCTACCTCTACCCCCCCCTCTTTCCCCACCTCTACCCCCCCTCTTGTCCCCCCCCTCTTTACCCACCCTCTTTCCCCACCTCTACCCCCCCTCTTTCCCCACCTCTACCCCCCTCTCTTTCCCCACCTCTACCCCCCCTCTTTCCCCCCCTCTACCCCCCTCTTCCCCACCTCTCTACCCCCCTCTTTCCCCCCACTCTACCCCCCCCTCTTTCCCCACCCTCTACCCCACCTCTTTCCCCACCTCTACCCCCCTCTCCCCACCTCTACCCCCCCCTCTTTCCCCACCTCTTCCCCCCCTCTTTCCCCACCTCTACCCCCCCCTCTTTCCCCACCTCTACCCCCCCTCTTTCCCCCCTCTACCCCCCCTCTTTCCACACTCTACCCCCCCCTCTTTCCCCACCTCTACCCCCCCTCTTCCCCACCTCTACCCCCCCTCTCCCCCCCCTCTAACCCTCTACCCCCCCTCTCCCCCCCCCACCTCTACCCCCCCTCTTTCCCCCCCTCTACCCCCCTCTTTCCCCACCTCTACCCCCCCTCTTTCCCCACTCTACCCCCTCTTTCCCCACCTCTACCCCCCTCTCTTCCCCACCTCTACCCCCACCCCCTCCCCCCACACTCTACCCCCCCTCTTTCCCCACCTCTACCCCCCCTCTTTCCCCACCTCTACCCACCCCTTTCCCCCCCTCTACCCCCCCCTCTTTCCCCACCTCTACCCCCCCTCTTTCCCCACCTCTACCCCCCCTCTTCCCCCACCTCTACCCCCCCTCTTTCCCCACCTCTACCCCCCTCTTTCCCCCCTCTACCCCCCCTCTTTCCCCACCCCTCCCCCCCTCTTTCCCCACCTCCCCCCCCCTTTCCCCCACCTCTACCCCCCCTCTTCCCCTACCCCCCTCTTTCCCTACCCCCCCTCCCCCCACCTCTACCCCCCCTCTTTCCCCACATCTCCCCACCCTCTTTCCCCACCTCTCCCCCCCCTCTTTCCCCACCTCTACCCCCCCTCTTTCCCCACCTCTACCCCCCCTCTTTCCCCACCTCTACCCCCCCTCTTTCCCCACCTCTACCCACCCTCTTTCCCCACCTCTACCCCCCCTCTTTCCCCACCTCTACCCACCCTCTTTCCCCACCTCTACCCCCCCTCTTCCCCACCTCTACCCCCCCTCTTTCCCCACCTCTTTCCCACCCCCCCTCTTTCCCCACCTCTACCCCCCTCTTTCCCCACCTCTACCCCCCCTTTCCCCACCTCTACCCACCCTCTTTCCCCACCTCTACCCCCCTCTTTCCCCACCTCTACCCCCCCTCTTTCCCCACCTCTACCCCCCCCCTCTTTCCCCACCCACCCACCCTCTTTCCCCCCACCTCTACCCCCCCTCTTTCCCCACCTCTACCACCCTCTTCCCCACCTCTACCCCCCTCTTTCCCCACCTCTACCCCCCTCTTTTCCCCCCTCTACCCCCACCTTTCCCCCCCTCTACCCCCCCTCTTTCCCCACCTCTACCCCCCTCTTTCCCCACCTTTCCCACCTCTACCCACCCTCTTTCCCCACCTCTACCCCCCTCTCTTTCCCCACCTCTACACCCCCCCCTCTTCCCCCCCTCTCCCCACCTCCCCCCCCCTCTTTCCCCACCTCTACCCCCCCTCTTTCCCCACCTCTACCCCCCCTCTTTCCCCCACCTCTACCCCCCCTCTTTCCCCACCCTCTACCCCCCCTCTTTCCCCACCTCTACCCCCCCTCTTCCCCACCTCTACCCCCCCTCTCTTCCCCACCTCTACCCCCCCTCTTTCCCCACCTCTACCCCCCTACCCCCCCTCTTTCCCCACCTCTTCCCCCCCCTCTTTCCCCACCTCTACCCACCCTCTTTCCCCACCTCTACCCACCTCTTTCCCCCTCTACCCCCCCTCTTCCCCCCACCTCTACCCCCCCTCTTCCCCCCACCTCTACCCACCCTCTTCCCCACCTCTACCCCCCCTCTTTCCCACCTCTACCCACCCTCTTTCCCCACCTCTACCCACCCTCTTTCCCCCCTCTACCCACCCTCTTTTCCCCACTCTACCCACCCTCTTTCCCCACCTCTACCCCCCTC
>JADBJO010003882.1:37500-50000 GCA_016801955.1 Conus betulinus | reverse complement strand
TCATTTTCGAACACTGAATCATAAATTACTGGTTGAAATGAACTGATTTTGTAATATTCCATAAGGAGGACGATTTTGTCAGTTGTGTAGTTCGTCAGATTTGCGAGACGAATTCCATACTTTTTTTTTTTTAAATGTGGTTTTTCTTCATTGAATTAAGAAACAACCCTTGCTGTAAAAAGAACAACCATAATGTACAATGTAAAAAAAAATTACCATGAAAAAAAATGACATACTCTGTCACAAAAATCATACGTCTTTTATGAGTACAACAAACAACATGCAAGAACTACCCAAATAAGCATATAATCAGAAAGATCAACTCTTGAGTGAATATGATGGTCTGTCCTGACCCTTTACAGTGTATACAATTGTGTGCGTGTTAGTAACTCCTGACGAATTATATTGTATTGTAAAAAATCACGTTTTTTTTTTTTTTTTTTTTTTTTTTAAATAAATAAATTCTTGTCTTGTCTTGAAGGAATTTTTAGTCTCAGAATTAGTGGGAGCGACAAAATGGTGACAATAGCTCAGAACTTCCGAAAGACGAGAGACAGCTTATACTGAAAGAACCTCTGGCCTCACAACACGGGCTGACCCCTACAATCAATTTGGTTTCGCTGTGGAATGACAGAACAATGAGCAGTGAAAACTTAATCTAAACTCTAACGAGATTGGAAGAATGCATATCATTTGAAAGGTAAAAGATCATTTGATATATCTGTGTGTAATGACTCGGTTGAGTTAATGAAATAGCTTTCATTTCAATGAATGGAAGGAATCTCTGATATTTCTTTTCTGTGTTGATGTTTGATGTTTGTTGTTCAATGACTTTTTTTTTTTCCCCTTCAGTTTAGCCCTGAATTTTTGTTTTGGTATTTTCAAATTATATGTCGCTGCTTGCTATGCAAGGATTTTATGCACAGGCTGACCCTGTAAGAAAACAAACAACCGTCTATTTAAGCCACGTTTTGAGAAAAGCAGTAGTATATCCACCCTGTGATTCAAATATAATTTTGATTTATGTTAGATGCTGTTGTTGTTGTTGTTCTTGTTGCTATTCCTGCTGTTGATTTTACCCTCAATCATTTCAGAGAGTCGGCAAGGGTTTAGGATGGAATACCTCTAATCGTTAAACGAAATCGGGGCAAGGAAAAAAAACAGCAGTGTTTCTCTCACAGACTTGCGACTCATATTGTCATTTCCATCTGTGTCTTCCCTCTGCCTTGCTCGTTCTCTCAGCAGTCCTTGAAAATATACTTCTTCATCCACTCCCCCATCCATCACCCATCAGTGTCCTGGCAGAATGTGTGTGTGTGTGTGTGTGTGTGTGTGTGTGTGTGTGTGTGTGTGTGTGTGTGTGTGTGTGTGCGTGCGTGCGCACGCGTGTTTGTGTGTGTGACTCATTCTTAAATGCGGTTTGCTACACAATGCAATGATAATGTGCTCTCTCTCTCTCTCTCTCTCTCTCTCTCTCTCTCTCTCTCTCTCTCTCTCTCTCTCTCTCTCTCAGTCAGTCATCCCACCCCAACCTCACCCATTGTAGCTATATCCCCTGTTGTTGGAGAAACCCTAAAACGATGTTATGACACATTGTGCTTCAGGGAAGCTGACAGCACAAGCAATTGCTGTTCTGCTCTTCACACACACACACACCGAAGGTAGATGAAGGATGGGGGAAAGGAGAGAGAAGAAAGGAGAGAGAAGAAGAGAGGGAGGAGGAGGAGCGTGAGCGGGGGTTGATAAGGGTTGTGGGGACGGAGTGGGGACATCTCCTGGAAATGAGGGGAAGAGGGTGAGCGGGGCTGGGGGGGGGGGGGGGGGGCGAGGGCGATTACTACTTTTAGAAAGTCTTTTTTCCCTGTGTTTTCCGTTTTGTTACGCTGGCATAAAAGGGAACAGACCTTGATCCGACAGTTGCTGTACCACGTTCACAACACATCATTTCCTGTTTACCTCCTCGGCAACCCATGTGCGACATGGCAAATTGAAATGTGCAGATGTAATCTGAGATTGAAAAGTGGAATCTCAGAGGATGCACCGCGAAACATCCGAGGTACTTGTAGACTAACATCAACTCAACATACTCACATTGAGATTCTTCATGGTTGTTATTTTGGAATGAAATGACAGTACAACCACCAAAATCGGTTACTCGCTGTTCCACCCGCATAACGTCTTGCACACACGTAAAATCCCATAACCAACTTTCGGAAGAGAAGGCCAGTTTGGCCGTTGGTAGGATGACACGTTACACATAGCAAGCACCTTCCCCGAAGATGGAGTATGGCTGCCTTAATGGCGGGATTTAAAAAAAAAAAAGGTCATACACACAAAACTTCACTTTCTTTGTTGGGTAGATGGGATTAATACTTGTCTGTCCATATTGGGAGTGTCCGCAGGAGTATAAGCCTGCGTACACAAAAGAAGAAGCCGTACCACTCTGTTCAGTGCCATTCAGCAACATAGCTGCCCGGTGAAGCTGCTTTAGCACATCTCAACAAGATTAAGTACACTATCCGCGAAGCATGAACAAACGAATCACAGACCAAAACCTACGGTCACCTCACTTTGCAACAAACTGCAATAGAATAGCTCTGGGCGCTCATCCTACTGAACCGTGTCTTAGTCCAAGCGGCTTTCTTGAGAGTGCTATTTTCACAATCTCAGAAGCGAACAGCTGTGCAAGAAAGTGGAACAGTAGAAAGAGTCCTTCAAAGGTGTATTCTTAGCACCGAAAGCGGAGGGCAAATGGATCTGCAACATAGTCAATGTCTAGGGTCAATGACAGGAATGCCGCCTACATATCTATGACAGATTCGTGGCGTCTAAATGTCATACTTACGGGTTTGGACAATCAAAACACAATAAGGACGTTTATTACAAGTAACAAACACGATAAAACAATGATTATAACGTTTCTTCATACGTGAGAAGAGCAAATGTCGTTCATAAAACGATGCTACTGTTTTTCATTGTGAACACACAAAGGTATATTTACTGTTTTCCAATATCAAGACGCATTAAGAGAAAAAGGCTATTGTCTTTAGGAAAACAATGATTACTGTTGTCACGGATTACCAGTGATCATCACTGTAAGACAACTGTAGATATGCCAAGACAACAGCATTTTTCATGTCAAAACAAATATTTTCATTGGTTTCGACGCCGTTAAGGAATCAGAAGAAAAGAAAACATTTGGAGTGTAGTAAACCAGCAGTGCAACAGCTGTGACAGTATTCCCAGATCCAGATGTTCATTCTGTGCCCTTGCCAACCAGTCTGTCAAAGAGCTCCAGTCCATGCAATGGTACCAGTCATACCATTTTCCATGTGTTACAATTACATGTTTTTCATGTGTAGCGATTATCTGTCGCCATGAGTCTTTCCTACCGCTTGCATGGATCACAGTCACCTGTTTTCATGTGCCATGGTCATGGTCCTGTGTTTTCATGTGTCATGGTCATGGTCCTGTGTTTTCATGTGTCATGGTCATAGTCATGTGTTTTCATGTGCCATGGTCATAGTCATGTGTTTTCATGTGTCATGGTCATGGGTCGTGTGTTTTCATGTGCCATGGTCATGGGTCCTGTGTTTTCATGTGTCATGGTCATAGTCATGTGTTTTCATGTGTCATGTCATAGTCATGTGTTTTCATGTGTCATGGTCATGGTCCTGTGTTTTCATGTGCCATGGTCATGGTCCTGTGTTTTCATGTGTCATGGTCATAGTCATGTGTTTTCATGTGCCATGGTCATAGTCATGTGTTTTCATGTGCCATGGTCATGGTCCTGTGTTTTCATGTGTCATGGTCATAGTCATGTGTTTTCATGTGTCATGGTCATAGTCATGTGTTTTTCATGTGCCATGGTCATGGTCCTGTGTTTTCATGTGCCATGCTTACTGTTTCCATAAAACAGTATCACCTGTTCTCAGGTGCCGTGTCTGTTTTCATCATCAGTCATCATCATCTATGTTAATAAGTCACCATTAACTGGTTTAATAAGTCACCATTATCTGTTTTAACAAGTCACCATCTCTCTGTTTTAATAAGTCACCACATTACATGTTTTGATCGATATTGTTATCTGTCTAAATGAGTGACTATTATCTGCTTTCGCGATCCGCCATTATCCAGTTTAATGAGTCACCATCACACAGTTTCCTAGGTGACCATTGTTTGCTTCAATCAATTACTTATTTATTTTTTTCATCACTCACTATTTCTGCTTTCATCATCACCATCTTCCTTTTTTTTCACCATGAGTCACTATTGTCTGTTTGAATTAGTCACCGTTTTCTCTTTCAGTGAGTCATCCTTCTCTGCTTCAATCACTCACCATTATCGATTTTCACCTTTCATCTTCGCCTGTTTTCATGAGTCACGTTTACCTGGTGAAATGGGTCACACTGATCTGTTTTAAAGAGTCCCCCCTCACCTGTTTTAATGAATTACCTTTATCTTTTTCATCAGCCACATTACGTCACTCCATTCGTCACCACCGTATGTTCTGATCAGTCACAACGACCTGTTTTCGTGAGTCTCTATAATCTGTTTTTTCGTTTTACCATGATATGTGTTTCAATTTCGAATACTTGACTGTTTTCATCAATCGCCATGATCTGTTTTTTACGAGTCAAACTTACTGTTTACAGCCGTTAATCTTTTCTGACAATACGTGTCACCATTATCTGCTTTCATCGGTCATCATCGTCTCTTTCAATGGATGTCAACATTATCTGTTTTCATAAGGGCTTATTACCCTTTTCCATCCGTCGACTATCATCTGCTGTCATCAGTCATCAACATCATCTGTTTCCATGCATTAACATTATCTGTCTTTATCAATCGTTCTTATCATTTCATCGGTCTTTATTATTTTTTTCGTGTGTCACCATATATATATATATATATATATATATATATATATATATATATATATATATATATATATATATATATATATATATATATGTGTGTGTGTGTGTGTGTGTGTGTGTGTGTGTGTGTGTGTGTGTGTGTGTGTGTGCTCATCAGTCATCGTCAACTGTTTCCATGAATCGCCATCACCAGTGTTCATCAGTTACTTTTATATGTTTCTGTGAGTCACACTGAACCATTTTCATCAGTTACCGTTGTCGCGTTTCATCAGTCACTGTCATGTGTTTCGCCAGTATCTATTTTCTATCACTCACCGTGATCTGTTTCCACAATCAACCTAAAACGTGTTCACGAGTCGTCATTACATGTCTTCATTAGTTCTTACAGCAGCATATTTTCTCATTCGGTCACCATGACCTGTTTCATCAATCACCATGATCAGTTTCCATGTGTCAGATTTAGCTGTCTTTCTGTGCCATGGCTGTGTCCACTGTGTTGTGTTGATAACATTTAATGTCCTTTCAGCGCGTTAAAAAGAGGGGAAAATGAGTCATTATGAAGCAACAACATCGGCCACAATGGCTGCTTTCTTCCACTTTTGCTGAACATTGTCACAGTTCAGTGAAATGAAGTTTGCACACACGAAAATATATGGGGGGCTGTTTTAACTGAGAGAGAGAGAGAGAGAGAGAGAGAGAGAGAGAGAGAGAGAGAGAGAGAGAGAGAGAGAGAGAGAAGACAGATAGACAGACACACACACACACACACACACACACAGACACACTGGCAGGCAGACAGACAAACATGCAGACAACAATAACAATTACAAAGATCATCGGGTTTCTATCTCAACTTAGAAACTGTGCCGAGAATGGTGACCTGGTGAGCTCTTTTTTCATCACACCCACTCCTCCCACATCCTCCTTCCTGCTTCCCACCCCCCCCCCCCCCCATCCCCCCTGCATTTCAACACTCCTCCATCATCTCCATTCCTCTATTTTGATCTCCTTTCCTGACATCTAAACTAAACTGTTATAAAACAACAAAGATTTTTTTTGTCATTGGGGGATTATCAAATAAACAGAAATGATTTTCTCTGGCCATGTCGTCATTTTCTTTTTTCCCCGCTATTTTCCTTTTTTTTCTCTTTTTATCATTTTTGCTTTGTTTTGTTTCCCCAGACCGCATTTTAAATGGTTCGTCCTGCATGTCAGGAAACCCAACCACTCACAAAATCAACATGATCTGCGGGGTTGGTTTTCGTGTTCACGGCAGGAACAGGAAAAAGAAAATGAAACTGCGTGACATTGTTTCTCTTCTTTTCATCATCATGGCTCACGCTGGGTGCTATGATTATCCTGCCGCTTAAAGAGATGTTCACGGCGCGAGCGGACAAAAGGAGAGCTTGTGGTGTGCACTCGCTGGATCACTGGTCCTGCAGCCCATCAGGGCCGTGGGCACACTGCCATGCATGATGAACGCTGTGCTAGACGTCTCTAAATAAGAAGACAGGAGAGTGGCCGTGTCCGTATCTTGCCTCACTTTCCCTCTATTCGCTTTTATATGACAAAAACGTCAACGCATGATTAAGGGCTTTTAGAGTTTGTACACGATCTATTTGCATTGATTTTTTTTTGTGTCAGAGGACGCGTGTTGAATGAAAGAAAAAACCCCTTCGTTACTGGAAAGAGTAACATGAAAGCAGAGAAGGATGACTCATTGAAAGAGAAAACAGCAACCAATTAAAATAGATAATAGTGACTCACGGGGAAAAAAAAGGATGATGGTGATGATGATGAAAGAAGAAATAGTGAGTGATGAAAACAAGTAACAGTAATTCATTGAAACAAATAATGGTCACCTATGAAACTGTGTGATGGTGACTCATTAAACTGGATAATGATGGATCGTGAAAGTGGATAACGGTCACTCATTAAGACAGATGATAATACCTGTCAAAACATGTAATGTGATGACTTATTAAAACAGAAATTAACACAACTGAATTATTTCGAACCATCGATTGTTTAAGAATATCTTTCATCCGGAAAAAAAATATTTACAAACCACAACAGTCACTGTTAGCAGTTTTGCATTTCAGAACATTGAATCAAAGATTACAAATTCAAAGAAACCTATTTTGTAATATTCCAAGAGAAGAACGATTTTGTCAGTTGTGTAATTTGTCAGAGCTGGTAAGCTGGTTTCACTCTGTTTTTAAACATAGTTCCTTCTGACCCTAGTTGTTAATGAACAAACTCTAACGTACTATTAAAAAAGATCAACCTTAACTCACACCGTTAAAAAATCAACTGTGAAAATTCTACTTAAAACATCACACATCTGTCATGTGTAAAATAAACATTATGTAAATTCTACTCAGTTAAGCACGTAATCAGAAAAAAAAACATTTGAGCAACTGTGAACGTTTACCGACCTGACAGTTTACAGTGTAAACATTAGAGTGCATACTGGAAACCTCCGACGAATCATATTGTATTGTAAGAGTTCATGTACCTGTTCGGTGTTACTTTTGATAAAAGAAATTTCTTGTCTTGTCTGAAGGAGTTTCTTTTTTTAACTCATGAGTCAATGAAAGCGACAAAAATTATAGCTCAGATTTTCCAAAAGACGAGGGTACAGTTTACCTTGAAAGAACCTCAGGCCTTACAACATGGGCTGACCTCCACAATCATTTGATTTTGCTGTGGAATGACGAAACGTTGAACATAAAAGACAGAAACCTAAACTCTTACGAGACTGGGCAGAACATATGTTAAAGGTAAAAGATCATGTGATCTATCTAATCTATAATAACTCTGTTGAATTAATAAACTAGCATGTGTTTCACAGCATTATTTGCGGGACAGTCTTTTTATTTCCTCTGTATTTCCGTGAGTGGAAGAAAACTATTTACTCTGTTTTTTTCTCGATTGACCTTTGCTGTCGGTTGTTCAACGACTTTTTTACCCTTCAGTTTAGCCCTGATTTTCCGTTTTGTGTTTTCGAATTACATCTGTCACCCCTTGCCATGAAAGGATGTTATTCAAAGGTCGAAAACCTGAAAGAAACAAAAACAACTCTGCTTCAACCATTTATAAAAAAAAAAGCTGTTGTATGCCCATCATCTGCCTGAAATGTTGGAGAGTCGGCAAGGCTTTAGGATGGAATACTGCCAATCGTTGAGCAAAACCGAAGCAAGGAAAAAGAGGAGTATCTCTTCACGGACCTGTGATTCATATTGTCATTTCCATCTGCGTCTGCCCTAAGCCTGGAAGTGTCTGTCTCATCCACCCTCCTCCCCCAGTTCCCTGGGAAGTGTCTGTCTTCATCCTCCCTCCTCCCCATCTCTCTCTCTGGTGAAGTGCTGTGTGTGTGTGTGTGTGTGTGTGTGTGTGTGTGTGTGTGTGTGTGTGTGTGTGTGTGTGTGTGTGTGTGTGTGTGATATTTCTGTCTGTTTGCCCACCTGCTTGACTGTCTCTGTCTGTCTGTCTCTGTATGTCCATTTGTCTGTCTGTCTGTCTGTCTGTCTGTCTCTCTCTGTCTGTCTGTCTCTCTCTCTCTCTCTCTCTCTCTCTCTCTCTCTCTCTCTCTCTCTCTCCCCAACCCCGACCCCACCCCCACCACCTATTTCTCTCCCATTGAACACATATTTCCTCTGATGTGTGAGAAACCCAAAGTCGACGTTATGACACTTTGGGATGCAGGGGACCTGACAACATGATCAATCACTGTTCTCCTCGTCAGGTACACACAGAAGGTACACAAAGAGCTCCTCGTCAGGTACACAGAAGGTACACAAAGAGCTCCTCGTCAGCACACACACAGAAGGTACACACAAAGAGCTCCTCGTCAGACACACACACAGAAGGAACACAAAGAGCTCTCGTCGGCACACACACACAGAAGGTACACAAAGAGCTCTCGTCAGGCACACACAGAAGGTACACAAAGAGCTCTTCGTCAGGCACACACAGAAGGTACACAAAGAGCTCTTCAGACACAAACAGAAGGTACACAAAAGAGCTCGTCAGGCACACACACAGAAGGTACACAAAGAGCTCCTCGTCAGACACACACAAAAGGTACACACAAAGAGCTCCTCGTCAGACACACACAGAAGGTACACAAAGAGCTCCTCATCAGACACACACACAGAAGGTTCACAAAGAGCTCCTCATCAGACACACACAGAAGGTACACACAGAGTGCTCCTCATCAGACAAAACAGGAGGCAGTGGGAGGAAGTGGGCACAGTGAGGGGGAAGGGATCATCTCTGGAAGACAGGCGATGACACACAGGGGGGGGGGGGGGGGGAGGTGATGGGATGTACTCCCTTTTAGGAGATTTCCATCTTTTATCTCTGTACAGTGTTGGTTTGGCGGCCTGGTCAGACAGTTGCTGAACCACGTTCATACAACGTCATTTCCTGTTTACCCACACAGAGCAGCCTGTGTGTTGAGAAACAAGTTGAGAATTGGAACTTAGAGATGTACTGCAAACATCCATAGCACTTTTGCATGGACAGCATTTCAACATATTCAGATGTTCTGTGGCCATCTTGGATTGAATCGACAGTACATCCATCGAAAACACTCATCAGCTATCCCCTTTACTCAATGTCATTCAGCAACGCAGCTGCCCAGTAAAGCTGCAACAGTATGAAGGAACTACTGCCACACGTTCGACCACTGTGGGCGCTCATCGTATTGAACGAGTCAGCTGTTTTCTCAATGGCGCAGTGAGATCATAGACGTAGCTCTTTTAGCACAGAAGTATAGTTTGGGCGCTCTCTGAAGCGGATTGTTGTGTAAGTAAGTAAGCGTAACGGTAGAATGAGGTGTTCAAAGGCGTGAATTTTAATAACACCAAAAGAGAAGGGTAAACGGATTTGCAACATGGTCTGCTGTGTCAAGGTCATGGACAAAAACTGCCACTTCAATGTAAATGACAGCTTAATAGCTTCTAATATTATAACATTACTGTATTGACAATAGCAAAAAAAAAACACAAGAACAGCTATTCAGATGTTTTGATTATCGACAAAGCTGTGATACTAACCATTCTTCACAATAAGACACAGTGAGACAAGAATTATCATTCATCGTATTGAACAAAAACTATATTGTTTTCCATAAATGGACACAGATCAGGACAGCTACTATCATTTAGGAAACAATTCTATTTACCGTTTCTTTTAATGAAGACTGACTGTGACTGAAACCATTTACTGTCAGATTAACATAGTGGCGTGAATTTTAAAAGGATAAAACCTAAATAAATTAATGAGAAAACGAGAATAATACAAATATCTGAAAGACATAAACAAAACATACAGGAAAAATTAACAGGGAAACATTTAACATTGTAAGTAGAATAATAAAATCAGAAATTGTAACAATAAACCAGATTACATCTTAACTGTACTGAGAATAAAAAATCTCTCTCTCTCTCTCATCTCTCTCTCAGTCGAGAATTATCTCAGAACTCTCTCTCTCTCTCTCTAAATGAGACTCAACCAGGACAGCTACTATCACACCATTATATTTACCAAAAAAAAAAGACGCGAGAAGAATGGCTCTTGTCCTTGTGAAACCAGTCATGATTACTGTTGTCATGTAAAATGAGTGTTCATCACCGTTAGAAAGCTGTAGATTTGAGAACAGGATTTTTTTCAAATCAGAAGCAGTACCTTTAACTGGTTTTGACGTCGATAAGATGACAGAAGAAAGACATCAACGTTATGAGGTTAGTAAGCCCTGAGCAGTTCAACAGTTCATGGTATTATTTCCTGCTCCCTACATTGTGCGTCTTGGCCAAGCATCTTTCAGAGACCTACTATACAGTCCGTCCAATGATACCCGTGACAGTTAGGGTGCTAGTGTGCATACACATGTGTCTGTTTTGTCAGGAATGGTGATCTAGTGAGCTCCTTTTTCATCACACTCCCTGTTCTGCATTGCATTCCCCTTCTCCTCCACCCCCCCCCTCCTCCACATGTCTACACCCCCCTCCTCCATCTCCATCCCTCGATCCCCACCTTCTTTCCTAATCATTGAAATAAATTGCTTTAAACAAAACAAGAATGCTTTGTCAATGACGGATATGAAATAGAATGGTTTTTCTCTGTTCATGTTGTCTGTTTCTTTTCTGTCATTTATTTTTTTTCATTTTTGTTTTGGTTTGGTTTGAAAAGCGGCTTTTCAAACTGTTCCTCCCGCATGTCAGGAAACCCAACCACTCCCCAATCAGCAGGATCTGTGTGGTCAGTTTGCGTGTTCGCGGTAGGAACAGACTAACAAAGCTACACGGGTCTGTTCTTTCTTATCTTCAGAGCCCACATATGTTGCAAGGATAAATCTTCCGCTGTGAGGGGTGTTCATAGCGCCAGCGGACAAAAGGAGAGCTTGCGGCATGCACTCACTGGATCACTGGTCCTGCGGCCCATCAGGGCCACGGGCACACTGCTATGATGAACGCTGTGCTACGTCTGCGAATATACGCCAAGTCTGCTGGTTATTTTTTACTTCTTCTTTCTTTCCTAAGAAATGAAAGAGCGAACAAAGCAGACAAACTACACAACTACAACGGTTTTCAAAGTCTGAAGAGCACGACAGCGCACAGTTCCTGAGGCGCAAAACCCTGAAGACCAGCTGAGCTTTAGTCTAGCATTTATCTCTACTTTACTTCATTCCCAGCCCTAGATGCAAAAGTAACTGCTAATCAATGAGTGGCCACTGAGAGGTGACACAAACGTGTTAAATGTTGTTGCCTTCACTACGTATCTGGGAAATTAGTTACAGTTCGTGGAAGAAAACAGACGCCACTGTACGTTGTTTTGTTGTCGAAATGAGGTTGTTCTTCCCATTGTTGAGCGACCTGTATGAACGATGGTAGATATTTTCTCGTCTGAATGATTTAGATATCATAATGATACCACAAGAGGTGCCTTTATCTCGATGCTTATTCACAAGTAAATGTAAAAAGTGTATCTTTGTTGTTGCTGTTGTTGATTTTCTTCACATGACAAGATTAATACGGTGTATGTTCTACTGGTTCTCAGAGTCTAGAAACTTTTAATGACGTTCTTGCATTCCTGGACGAGAATCGTGCTCTGGAGATGGTTCTGCCCATTATTCTGAAATTGCCAGTGTCACATCCATCTCCCTCTTGCCAAAGGTTCTTTGTCCTTTCCCAGGGTTGCTCATGTCTATGTCCATCTTGTGTGTCTGTCTGTCTGTCTCTTTCTCTCTGCTTACAGCTACTCTACATTTAATCTTTATGTGCTCTCTGTCTCTGTCTCTCTCTCTCTCTCTCTCTCTCTCTCTCTCTCTCTGTCTGTGTGTGTGTGTGTGTGTGTGTGTGTGTGTGTGTGTGTGTGTGTGTGTGTGTGTGGTGTGTGTGTGTGCGTGCGCTTGCTTGCTTGCTTGCTTAGGCGTGTCCCTCTTGCTTGATAATGTATTATCCTCGCTTGATCCATATCACTCTGTTGGTTTTTATTGTATTTGTAGTACAGCCTACTCAGGATTACCTACCATTACGTGTACATCATTGCATGTCTATTGTTTCCCGGATACAGAATTTTTGCTCGTTCTCTGTCTCTGTCTGTCTGTCTGTA
>JADBJO010003882.1:22500-30000 GCA_016801955.1 Conus betulinus | reverse complement strand
TCGCTCGTGCCGGTTCCACGACTAAGCAATCAGTAGTTAATGTCTGTTATCGTCGTTAGTAGGAAGCTTGGTAGGTGAAGTGCATTATCATTGTCAGTTGCGAGTTCAGCAGGCGACGTCCTGTGGATGCTAGATCAGAAGACGCACTCCCGAACACCCATCGAAGGGACTCAGAGGCGGTGCAGTGTCTCCTCCGGTGGGCTGCCTCATCACGACTTGATACGGACTCTCCCAGTGGATTGCCGAAGCAGGGGCTTTGGCGGGTTGTGCGGAGACAGGGAGCTGGAATGAGCGGCGATGCAGAGGCACATAACACGAGACAGCACAAAGAAAAGAAAAAGAAGCAGTTACCCATTCGGCACTTGGTGGCCCATTAGAAGGTTTTAGTCATCAAACCACTCCGAAATCACGAATTCACCACTGTCAGCTCGGCGCTTGCTGATTATTAAGAAGGTTTTAGCCATAAAACCACTTCGAAATCACGAACTCACCACTGTCAGCTCGGCGCTTGCTGAACATTAAGAAGGTTTTAGCCATCAAACCACTCCGAAATCACGAACTCGTGATAGTCAGCTCGGCGTTTTGTGACAATTAAGAAGGTTTTAGCCATCAAACCACTCCGAAATCAGGAACTCACCCTAGTCAGCTCGGCAGGCAAAAGCTCTAACCATTTGATAACCGAAGTGCAACGTATAGCTGTATCGAAACAAGCGGTGGCCATTTCATTGTGGAAAGACTCTTCTTGCCTGCTGATCCTGTGACCAGCATGATTTGACGAGAAAAAGACCATCTTGGGATGTTGCTGTGACTCCCCGGGATAGAGGTCACTGCTGGCGAGAATCTTCTTCTTCTTCATCTTCTTCTCGAACACTCTAGATGGGAACGCCAGCTCCCCTGACGAATGCTGCCATGCGCTGTAGGTCCCCAAGGGCACCGTATAGCTTCCTCTCCACTGATGTTTGCTCCGTCCATATCTGTTGTCTCAGAGCTTCTTGCAACGGGCAATCCTGCAGTAGATGTGCTGTTGTCATATTGCCGGTCTGGCATGGGCACTGATCTGACTGACCGATCCGGAACATGGTAAAGAGGTGATAGTTCAGGCGGTTGTGGCCTGTCCACAGCCTGAAGATGGCCACCTGCTCTGATCTTGTTAGCAGGTGGTACGGGTCATGTCTATTGAAACGTGGATACGGGTAATGTATATTGAAACTGCTGGCGAGAATGATATACACCAGACTGCTGACGAATGTGTCTGAGTTACAACTGGCAGTCTTGAGATCAGCCTCTTTGTACAGAAAGAACACATTCTGACAGTTCAGTCACAAGATGTTTTCAAGTCTGACGTCAATCTGTAAAAATTGAACACAGAAAACTTTTTCGAATGGAGCGTAACTGAGAAAAACCAGACAGGAACAATAACAAGATTTTTAGATACAAAATTCTGCGGCGATTTAACATTAAAAGGAACACTTGCAACTTAAAAAAAAAAAAAATCAAATTCGTCACTTTTCATTAGCGGCAAAAGAATGAGCTATAATTATCTGAACAAAACAGTTTTGGTTCATCTAAGAAATATGTAGCAAATAAACACAGCAAAAACCTTTTTTTTTATAAGGAATTAATGAAAAATAAAAAAAAGATAGTTTAGGGATTAACGTGACTTCAAACGTTGCAAACTAGTACAATACATCGACACAAGACCGAACATTTTTTGAAGGAAATTAAGAACGGTTTAAAGTGATTTCTCCTGGTCAATGAGTTACACTGCAGTCAACACCTGTCCATCTCAGTCGATGAACTGAACTCCTGTCAAACCGCTCTTTCGCTTTAACTCCAGAAACCAGACAGTCGGGTATTCACATTGCTTCTTCACTGAGAAAATTCCAACAACACGTCAAACATTTCAAGCAGATAGTTTCTTTCAAGAGAGTGAGGTGATTCCACCGGTACAACAGATGTTTTATCAATTGCGTTAGAGCTCCACAATACCTTCTTTCTCCTGAAACCTACGTCCATGGCAAAGAAGAACCTTGTGAAGGGAGAGGAGGAGAAGGAGACGGGCTCTGTCAAAGCCCTGAGATTCAGGCTGTCCGGCCCATCTGTTTATTTCCTGATCCCCGTAATCTGTTATCAATAATAGGAGCCGCTCGCTTTTCGTGTCTTTGGTTTCTTCTTTTAACTGCAGAGCCCACCGGTGATTTGCCCACCCTCCTCCTCCCTCCCCCCCCCCCCCACCCCCTTTCTCTCTCTTTCTCACAGTCTCTCTTTCTTTCTCTTTATCTCTCTCCTTCTCCCAGAGAGAATTAAAAAAAATCTCTCTCTCTCTCATCTCTCTCTCTCATTCCTCTCTCTCTTCTTCTCTCTCTCTCTCTCTCTCTCTCCTGTCCCCCCTATCTACTCTCTATGTCTTTGAATTCAGTCTGTCTTTTTATCTGTCTGTCTGTCTGTATCTCTCTCTATCTATCTCTCGACACTAAGCGCGCGCGTGCGCGATTTGACGCCCTCTCTCTCACTCACTCTCTCTCCCTCCCTCCCTCTGTATGAACTCTCTGTCTCTGTCTGTTTTCTCTCTCCCTCTCTCTAGACCTCCTCGCTCTCAGATTGCTTCTTTCTTTCTGCCTCCCCACCTCTCTTTCTCTCTCTCTCTCCCCAGTCTCTGCTCCACCTCAACCGAATGTTTTAACATTCGTTATACCTTATACCTTTTTTTTTTTGAACTGATACGTGGCAGAACCTTGTTCGGAGACGGCTCTGCAAAGCCCTTCTATCCTCCTGTTCGGCACATCTGTTTGTGTCTGTGTGTGTGTCTGTATCAATAATAGGAGCCGTTGTGCTTTTCGTGTCTTTTGGTTTCTTCTTTTAACTGTGTGTTTTGTGATTTGCCCTCCTCCCCCTGGGTGTCTCTCTGTCTCTCTCTGTCTCTCGGTTCATGTGTGTGTGTCTCTGTCTGTACATGTCCATCCTTCTCTCTATCTCTCTATGTGCTCAGTCTCGTGCTTTGTGTGTCTATTTGTCTGTCTGTCTGTGTGTATCTCTCTCTATCTATCTGTCGCAAGCGCGCGTGCGTGCACGCGAGACTCAGAGAGAGAGAGAGTGATGTGTCTCTGTCTCTGTTTTTCTCTCTCCCTCTCTCTCCCTCCTCTCTCTCTCTCTCTCTCTCTCTCTCTCTCTTTCTGCCTCCCCCCCCCCCCCCTCTCTCTCTCTTTTTAGATTCGAGAGCACTTAGAGGAGAGCGAGATTATGTATCCCTGTTTCGCTCTCGGCTGCCACCTAGAGAGAGAGATTCTCAATGTGTGTGTGTGTTTGTGTGCGTGCGTGCGTGCGTGCGTGGCGCGCGCGCGCGCGCGCGCGCGCGTGTGTGTGTGTGTGTGTTGTGTGTGTGTGTGTGTGTGTGTGCGAGTAATGCGTACGTGCAGTGTGTGTGAAATGTGTGTGTGTGTGTGGGTTGTACGTGTGTGTGTGTGTGTGTGTGTGTGTGTGTGTGTGTGTGTGTGTGTGGTGGCGTGCGTGTGTGTGTGTGTGTGTTTGTGTGTGTGAGAGAGAGAGAAGAAACGTAACAGACAGAGACGAGAGAGATTCGAGTGGAGAGAGAGAGATTATCTAACGTAAAAATGTGCATTGGTGTAATATGATCTGAAATGGTAATGGTTTACGGCCTGTGAAGAATCTCATTTGTCTATCTGTCCATCTGTGTGTGTGTGTGTGTGTGTCTCTGTTGTGTCTGTGTCTGTCTGTGTCGGTCTCTCTTTCTCTCTCTGTGCCTGCACACGCGCGCGCGTGTGTGTCTTCTGTGTTTCTTCACTCTTCCTGTTTTTTTTATACTTTGTCCTCCTTCTCCTTTGTCTTCTTCTTCAGTCTTTCTTTTCTTTTTTTTTTCTTCTTTCTTCTTCTTCCTCATCCTCATCTTCTTCTTCTCTCATCTCCTCTCTCTCTCTCTCTCTCTCTCTCTCTCTCTCTCTCTCTCTCTCTCTCTCTCTCTCTCCATTCATTCACTTTCTGTTCCATCCTCATCCGTTGCTTTCCATTGCTGTATCCCTGGTTACTGCTCCCCCTTGTGTCCGGGGAGCCAGAACACGGATGGCGTTGTACGGCGCGTGCCGTCCGGATCGACCCCGGCACGTAAATGCCCGGCAAATCTCCTCGTCTGGCGCAAACAGGAGGCCGGGCAAATTGCTTTACAGCTTTCTGAAACAACCCCCGACGACGGTTTCTCGCCCTTTTCCTCTCTCTGTTTGTTGTGCCTGAAGGACGCCAAAATCTGGATTTCCTCCACCTAGGCGCTTAGGCCGTCACTCCTGTCCGCTTGTTTGTTTCTCTGTTGGTCAGGAAGACCGCGCGAAACCTACTGAATGAATTTCCTCTCAAACTCCATGGGAAGATACGCAGCGCTGTTCAAGCGCTTATCGGTGCGATTCTGACGAGGATACAGAATACGGGTCTGCATTGATTAAGCGACGTATCCAGGGTTTGTTGACGGAGATATTACTTGCAGATTTGCAGCCGGACATGAGCGCTGTGAAGGAGCGCGCTGTGTATGAATCGATAATTGCCCCATGACGTCATGTCAAGGGCAGCGTGACGCACCGCCCATCACGAAACCAACCTTAATTTGTGCCGGTCGTTTCGCTGTTAGAGACCGAAAAAAGCGCATACATAGGTGGTCAGTCTGGGGCATTCTGACATGAATGTTTTCCTTAAAATGAAAATGGGTTCCCAACACATTAATTCTACATGTGGCATGGGTGCTTTTACTTTGAAATGCTAACATCGTCAAAAAAAAAAAAGGGGGGAGGGGGAGGGGGTTGATAAGCAAAGGAAACTCTAAAGGAGTGCATTGCAAAAAAAAAAAAAAAACGAAAAAAAATCAGAAGCCGTTCTCTCAAAATGGCCGTCAGCTCAACATCGTCCTTCAAACGCTTATTACTTTGTAGCGCTTTGTCCAGGCTAATTTTACTATTGTTAAAAACAATTTAGAAAGACAGCACATTTGAGTAACGTGTATATTTCAAAACTCTGAAAATGGAGGTATAACTGGTTTGGGTTTTGGATGGGGATGGGGTCACCTTCTTCACAGGATATCAGAATTTCCCAGCACGATAGAAATGTCGACACTTTGTAGCAAAAACAAATATTATGGGATGTAACTCTTTCAGACCGTGGCACAAAAAAAAACAAACTGATTTCCACTCATGAACTGACTTGGATATACAAGTTACCTAAAATAATGACTAAAACGAAGAACTTAACTTATGTCTGTTAGTCACGTCACAGCATGCATATTTTTGTTTAAATTACATTTTTATGCAGACCCCGTACCAAAAGAGCAGATCCAACATCTGTTGACCATGCAATGAGATTCCGGTCTCTCCCGAGTGTAGCATTTGGCTAGTTCTGATTTGTTGTGAAAGGTCAGGCGACCACCTCAGACCAAACTGGAACAGTGGAAAGCGAGTCACGTCTGAACGATGTTAACTGAATTATATATACGGGTTTAAATCGCAGACAAGTTGGAATAAAATGATTAAAAAAAGAAAAAAAAGAAAAGCAGGATGCATGTTTTGGGAGAAAAAAAAATCAAAGAGCAGTGTAATTCAAGCGAATGAAACTGGACAGAAAATAACAGAATGAGATGAAAACAGACAGAAGGAAATAGAATTTGACATCTCAAAGAAGGAGAAAACATGATAAATGCCAACGAAATACGACAAAACTTTTTGTTTTTCCTCCGATGGCTTGATACTGAATTTAAATGTTGAAAACTGAAGACACATTCGTAAACGGTGCTTTGAAGACTCGAAGTGTATGCAGATCAAGGACTTTGAAAGCATTGACATGAGACATCAGAATCCCACAAGGGTTAGTTGCATTGCATAGTCATTTTGGACGCTCCTCTTTAAAAAAAAAACGATATCGCATTGAAAATTCCAGACCTGGTAGCTCAGGAACACCTTCTTGTGCCCTAGTATTTTCTTATTTTTTTTCCTTAAGGGGAAACAACAAGCCAGAATCAAAAGAAAAATTAGTGAAAAGAGATTAGTCGGCCGTAAAGTATGCATGGGGAAAATGGGATTAGGTTGTGCAATTACAGTGTATGAATATCATGCCCTTGTAACCACAGTATCACGCTCACAGAAGCATTGGCATCAAAACAGACCATGTAGAGAAATTCATCGTTCATTCTTTTTTTTTTTTTTTTTGTGTTGGTTGCTTTTCAGCTGCTGATAGCCCAGTCGACCACGAGGGGGTTTAAAAGGCTGTCAAATTCTCAAAATCAATTACATTTTTTTTTTTTTTTTATTGACATTACTACGAATCAGTTTCTGTCTGATACATTCAAAACGCGCGGGGACAGAGTGGATGTGTGGAGAGGGTTAATGAGAGCGAGTGAGAGAGAGAGAGAGAGAGAGAGAGAGAGACAGACAGACAGACAGACAGACAGACAGACAGACAGACAGACAGACAGACAGACATGCATATTTCGAACATCAATTGACTGGCATGCAATTTGTCCATCCATTACTGGCAAAAGCAAACAGATTAATACACACAGATACACACATGCATGCACGCACGCACGCACGCACGCGCGCACGCACGCACGCACGCACGCACACACACACACACACACACACACACACACACACACACACACACACACACACACACACACACTGTCACGATAAGACCGAGCTTTGTCCTTTCTGTCAAAACTACCTCCTTCGGAGAAAGACCATGAGGCGAAAAGTCCATTTCTCTCATATCGCACATTCCATGACACCACCACCAGAACGGCAACACATTACTATGACCGGCAAAACGCTAGCAGCTCATCATCGCAGGCTTCAGGAAAAATCTAAACTTGCTATGTATGTCTTACTGCGAATTTGGCGAGAAATGACAAAGATGGGCACACGGTTTATATATCGAACAGCCCCCCCTCTCCTCCTCCATCCCCCCACCACCCCCACCCCTCACCCACAGGCCTGCCGTTAGCACCTTACTCCCTCTGCTCACTATATCCGATCTCTCCTCCCTCCCCACCCCCACCCTCCAGCATCTAAACGGGAGGAGCTGTAGCAACGGGGCAACGGGACATTGTTTTACTTGACTGAAAACGCGAGGCCAGCATCATTACCACACACTGGTATCGGAACCAGGGGATACGCTACAGCATGCATCAGTCCCAAGCAGCCATGATTAAACAACAACAACAACAACAACAAAACCGACAACAATGTGATAATAGCAATAAACAACAGTAGCAGCAGCAGCAGCAGCAACAACAACACCAACCACCAACACCAACAACAATACAAGCAACAGCAGCAGCAGCGACAACAACAACAACAACAACAACAACAACAATGACGATTACAAGAACTATAGCAACAGCACGCAACAACCTGGAGGACGATGACGACGAAAACATCCACCAAAAGATCCGCTGTGTTTCCTGAGAAAGCGAGGCCTGCAGCTAGGACGGCTGCAGGAAATTTCAAT
>JADBJO010003882.1:17500-20000 GCA_016801955.1 Conus betulinus | reverse complement strand
CCCCCAATCCCATCCTAACCCTCCCTCCCACCCCCCCCCCCCCCCCCCCCCCCCCCACACACACACACACATACCAGAACATAGCACAAACACACGCACAAAAGCCAGGTTGAAACACTGGATGCTTATTTATCAAACAAGACAGCACCCAGGTTCGCTTTTCCGGGAAAAATGATGTACGGGGTGATTTTTTTTTTTTTTTGGTGCTTTTTGTTTCGGCTTTTGTTTTGTTTTCCTTTTCGGCTGTTATTGTGCCTCTTTTTCTTGTCCTGTTTGGCCTGTGATGCCTTGTTTGTTCAATAAGCAGTCCCCTCCCCTCCCCTCCCCTCCCCCTCCCCCATCCCCCACTTTTCCTTCTGTTCCGTTTCGGAGTTTCTCGTTCAGATTCGGAACGTCCGCTAAACAGCCATCCCCCAAAAGTTGTTTGGGGCACTGGGATCCCTGACGGGATTCGATCAAAGAACGAACGAACGAACGAACGAACGAACAAACGAACGAACGAACAAGCGAACCAGCAAACGAACGCACGAAATGTTGTTTATTGAGGGAAAGAAATAAGCACAAAAGTCAGTGGCCTGTTCCTTTTTCATCCAGCCCTCAAATGGAGGAAAGATATCTAAATACATGAAAGAACACATCGCATGGAACTGCATATCAACAACACATATACAACAATGAATCCATAACAATTTGGAAATGAATAATGCAATATATTTTTTTATGGAACAGAGCGCGGATAAGAGAGAGAGAGAGAGAGAGAGAGAGAGAGAGAGAGAGAGGGAGGGAGAGACAGACAGACACACACAGAGAGAGAGAGAGAGAGAGAGAGAGAGAGAGAGAGAGAGAGAGAGAGAGAGAGAGAGAGAGAGAGACGTGAATGACTGACTGTCTCTCTCTTCTGGTTAATCACAGACTGACGCACAAACATCCGGGTCTTCCGGGGATCGACATCTAGGCGTGATCTCAAAGGAGGCCCATGTTTTCCAAAACGGAAAATCAGAGTCGTCCGCTTCACGGCAAAACCGCAAAGGCACACACACACACACACACACACACACACACACACACACACACACACACACACACACACACACACACACACACACACACACACACACACACACACTCCCTCTCTCTCTCTCTCTCTCTCTCTCTCTCTCTCTCTCTCTCTCTCTCTGACTTGCCGCCGTGGCGAAGTGGTTAGAGTCGCGGACTCCCGGCTAGGAGGTCGTGGGTTCGATTCCCATCCGAGTCATGTGGAGTTTTTCTGCCCCGACCAGCTCCTACCCAGAGTTGAGTTTGCGACGGGCTCAGCTGGGAAGACTGGGACCACACAGTCGAGTTTCATCTACTTAATGGATGCGCCTCTAAGAGTGTTGCTCAAATTTCCTGACCAACTCTGCAGGTGTCTGTATCTCTCGGGCTTGGCGTCGGGATACATTATGAAAGGAGGCGTTGAGTACAGCCCTGTCATGCAGTCTCAGAACGAAATGGAAATCCTAGTAGCATCACTTTATCACCCTCATTCTTTAACATCTTCTCTCTCTCTCTCTCTCTCTCTCTCTCTCTCTCTCTCTCTCTCTCTCTCTCTCTCTCTCTCTCTCTCGTCTGTCTCTCTCTCTCTCTCACTCTCTCTCTGTGTCACGCACACACACACACACACACACACACACACACACACACACACACACACACACACACACACACACATCCTCCACCACCTCCTCCCAAAAAAACCTCCTCCCCTTCCCTCCCACCCCTTGTGTCCCCCAATCCCATCCTACCCTCCCACCCCCCCCCCCCCCACCCTCCCCCCACACACATACCAGAACATAGCAACAACACACGCACAAAAACCAGGTTGAAACACTGGACGCTTATTTATCAAACAAGACAGCACCCAGGTTCGCTTTTCCGGGAAAAAAATGATGTACGGGGTGATTTTTTTTTTTTTTTTGGTGCTTTTGTTTCGGCTTTTGTTTCTGTTTTTGTTTGTGTTTCCTTTTCGGCTGTTATTGTGCCTCTTTTTCTTGTCCTGTTTGGCCTGTGATGCCTTGTTTGTTCAATAAGCAGTCCCCTCCCCTCCCCTCCCCTCCCCCTCCCCCATCCCCCACTTTTCCTTCTGTTCCGTTTCGGAGTTTCTCGTTCAGATTCGGAACGTCCGCTAAACAGCCATCCCCCAAAAGTTGTTTGGGGCACTGGGATCCCTGACGGGATTCGATCAAAGAACGAACGAACGAACGAACGAACGAACGAACAAACGAACGAACGAACAAGCGAACCAGCAAACGAACGCACGAAATATTGTTTATTGAGGGGAAAGAAATAAGCACAAAAGTCAGTGGCCTGTTCCTTTTTCATCCAGCCCTCAAATGGAGGAAAGATATCTAAATACATGAAAAGAACACATCGCATGGAACTGCATATCAACAATACATATACAACAATGAATCCATAACAATTTGGAAATGAATAATGCAATATATTTTTTATGGAACAG
>JADBJO010003882.1:10000-15000 GCA_016801955.1 Conus betulinus | reverse complement strand
AACAGACTTTAGTTTTCATATGCTTGTTTTAAATAAAATCAAACTTACCTGAAAAAATGTCCAAATTAGCACTTACGGCACTTCAGTGTAAATCAACATCAAGATGACCGGGTATTTCATATGAGATGTCAGTTCTCATTCATCAGTTGACCACACGAGGATCTGGCGCCAGATTGATATGGGTTCCTGGACATTCAGGTGCACATAAATGCATATAAGTGAATTAGCTGAGGTCTATGCCAACGAGACAGCTCCAGAGCTTTGGTTTGTGATCTCTCTCTCTCTCTCTCTCTCTCTCTCTCTCTCTCGTCATCTGAAGCTGTTCATATTCATATGTTCATATTCTATCTATGTCCATCTTGAAACTGAAAAAAAGTTTTAGAAGACTTGTGTGGGAAGCAGAGATGAGTAATCCTGCAAAGCACTGCATCAATACCTCAAGGCCTGTTTCAACCCGTAACTTGATACCCAGCGTTGGCCCAATGCTGTAGGTCAGACATCTGCCAAGTCGTAGCCCACGAAACCCTCTTCTTAAATTCTCTCATCTCTGTCATTAATTCATTTATCCATCAGCATTCAATCATGCACAGTGTGGCCTCAATCAAAACTTAGCGGATATGGTGTAACATATATGGACTAATCCGCACGCAGTGACACCTCCTTGATGATGAAACTGTAACTGATGCACAGGTTGCTGGTTCATGGTTGGAAAAAGGCCGATGTATATGTCAGGTACCGCCCATGTGTTTGTGTCCAAATCCCTGTTATTGTTTGATTTAATTGCATTAGCACGAATCTTCTTTAATAATATCTTCTTCTTCTGCTGCTGCGTACGGAGGTTGATACTCCTGCGGGTACTCTCCATATGGACAGGCAAGTATTAACATCTACCCTACAAATGGAGTGGAGTTTTGTGTGCATGACCGTTTTTTTTTTTTTATCCCGCCGTTAAGGCAGCCATACTCCATCTTCGGGGAAGGCGCATGCTATGTGTAACGTGTCATCCATTCCAACGGCCAAACTGGCCTTCTCTTCCGAAAGTTGGTGATGGAATTTTACGTGTATGCAAGATGTTATGCGTGCGTTCACTCACGGAACCCTCGGTTTATGGTCTCATTCGAAGGACTGTATGGGAAATGGAGTCAGAACTAATGTTAACTCCGAGGGAAAAATCCCCCTGTACCGAAACGGCCCGGCGGAGATTCGAACCCGCAACCCTTGGACTACGAGTCCAGAGCTCTACCAACTGACCTATTCTGGCCCCCAATAAATCAAATCCTATGACGTCCTGATAACAATATCTAGTGGGTTCATCAGCATGAATCTCTTCAATAATAAGATCAAATCCTGTAACCTGATAACAATATCTAGTGGGTTCATCACTACGAATCTCTTCAATAATAAGATCAAATCCTGTAACCTGATAACAATATCTAGTGGGTTCATCACTACGAATATCTCAATAATAAGATCAAATCCTGTAATCTGATAACAATATCTAGTGGGTTCATCAGCACGAATCTCTTCAACAATAAGATCAAATCCTGTAACCTGATAACAATATCTAGAGGGTTCATCAGCACAAATCTCTTCAATAATAAGATCAAATCCTGTAACCTGATAACAATATCTAGAGGGTTCATCAGCACAAATCTCTTCAATAATAAGATCAAATCCTGTAACCTGATAACAATATCTAGTGGGTTCATCAGCACGAATCTCTTCAACAATAAGATCAATCCCGTAACCTGATAACAATATCTAGAGGGTTCATCAGCACGAATCTCTTCAATATCAAGATCAAATCCTGTAACTTGATAAAAATATCTAGAGGGTTCATTCACGAATCTCTCAGTAATGAGATCAAATCCTGTAACCTCCTGATAACAATACCTAGTGGGTTCATTCCACACACTGAGAATGGAAGGATCTGTCAGCTGCTTATTTTATCAAATCTCTTCTCTCAAAAGATGCTTTTGATGTCTTTACACTTCTGCGATGAAATAACATCTATCACTATCCCCCCCCCCTCTCTCTCTCTCTCTCTCTTGCTTTCTCTGTGTTTACGTCATTTTTTGACGCCAGTCTTTTACTCCCGCTCTGTGCACTCGCTTCCCTCCCCCTGCCTGGTACTGTTCCAGACCAACAACGCTGCGACCCAATTTTAAGTCACGTGCCACATGCAGCGGCCAATCAAGACGCGACTCTTCCCTTCAACATAGTGTGTGAAACGCGCGGCTCTACAAAAAGTCCGACAACCCCATCCCCTCCCTCCCCCACCATTTCCCCCCTTCTTCCTCCCCAACTCAGGGCCCATGTCACAGATCAAGTGGCGGCACCGCTCCCTTTCAGGGCGTCGTGCCAGACCATGATTGGGCAGAAGTGCAGGCGGCACCCGGGACCTTTAGAGAGGCAGGAAGGATCAGTTGCTTCTCACATGTACGGTTACCATTCACATGACGGGCCGCGCTTGATGCTGACTGTCCGGCACAGAGGGGTGATGTGAGGCAAGAACTGACCACGCTGCACATGTTGAGCAATCCATGCGTGTGCGCATGTGTGTGTGTGTGTGTGTGTGTGTGTGTGTGTGTGTGTGGTGTGTGTGTGTGTGTGTGTGTGTGTGTGTATGCGCGCGCGCATGCTGTTGTGTCCGTTGTGCGACAGTTTGTGTGGGATCATGTAGTGTGCGTGCGTGCGTGCGTGCGTGCGTGCGTGCGTGCGTGCGTGCGTGCGTGTGTGTGTGTGTGTGTGTGTGTGTGTGTGTGTGTGTGTGTGTGTGTGTGTGTGTCGTCCCCGTGGGTGGGTGTCAATATGCACCCTTGTTTGTAGATGCATGGTACTTATTGCAATATATGCCATCTTATCGGTTTCATTTATGTTTTCTTCACCATTTCATGTATTTTTAAGCGCTTAGGGCTTATGATGTAAGATTAAGCGCCATGAGTAATCATCATTATTATCATCATCCACCTTTTTTTTTCATTTCAACCAGGTAACTCAAGTAACCCCCTACTCCTCCTTGGCTATACTGCGTTCCCCTGTCGACTTGTCACTCTGACATACACCAGAAACAGGATGTGTGTGTCTGATTCTCATTGACAAAAAAAAAAAAGAAGCAGAACTAGCCCAAACTCATCGACTGACCATAGGCCTGAAGACTGGACACTGTCCGATACATTGTGAAACACGTACACCGGTGTATGTCACAGACTGTGAGCGTTTGTCTCCCCTCCTATTCTGAGACCCTGTGCATGTCAAGTGTCTGCGACTGACCTAGAAGAGAAAAGTAAGTAGTCTCTAGTTTCCATCTCTTTGAGATTATACATTGTATGTGTTTATATGTGAACAGGATGACCTCATGCCGATGATAGATGAAATCTGTTCATCTACCAATGACTACTGTGGATTGCCTAAATGTTTTTGTGGCAGCGGACTAATGTGTTCGTCTTTTAACTGTATTCAAACAATCGCACCACCTGAGAACTGGTTTACTTTGAAGAGTCCAGTTTCTCTCGCCGTCTCATACCACTAAGTGAAAAATCCACTCAATGCCGGAGTGTCAAGGAACTAAAAGTGCCGACTGAAAAAAAAACCCTCAAAGGTGATACATTATTGTCAGTATCGCTTGAACCACCTGAGCTCACTATTTCCTGAAAGTCCACAGCAAGTGCCTGGACTCTTCCAGCCGCAACCCCAACCACTCACCCACAGACCAGGTTCTGTAACCTCTACAGACCTGGGCCCCTGGTGTACCCACGACAATTGGCTCAGCTCAGGCAACGAGACGCCATGCTAACACGTGGCCTGGTGGACAGCCCAGTAACCAGCGAACCTACATCACCCACGACAACTGGCTCAGCTCAGGGAACGAGACTCACACGTGGCCAAGTGAACAGCCCAGTAACCAGCGAACCTACATCACCCACGACAACTGGCTCAGCTCAGGAACGAGACTCACACGTGGCCAAGTGGACAGCCCAGTAACCAGCGAACCTACGTCAAGTGAGGCCGGAATGGCTGAGTAGTAGAGCACCAGACTCGTAATCCTGATGATCCTGGGGTTGCGGGTTCGAATCTCCGCCAGGCCGTTTCGGTTGATTTTTTTTTTTTCTTTTTTTAAACCCTCGGAGTTAATATTGGTTCTGACTCCATTTCCCATACTGTCTTTCGAATGAGACTATAAACCGAGGTTCCGTGTATGAACGCACGTTTAACATCTTGCACACACGTAAAATCCCATATCATCACCAACTTTCGGGACAGAAGGCCAGTTTGGCCGTTGGTATGGATGACACGTTACACAGCATGCACCCTGCGTGGGAAATGGAAAGAATGAAGGTAGTAAAGAAACTGAGTGAACGATATTGACTGGATGACACGGGAAACGACTGAATGAAGCGCCAGCTGGCAGCTCTTCAGTCGGCACTACCCAGGTAGGCAGCCCGATGTGTAAACCAGTATGGATTGTAAAGCGCTTAGAGCTTGGTCCCTAGCCGAGGATAGGCGCTATGTAAGTATTCATAATGACAATAATTATGATAATAGTAATAACAATAATAATATGATAATAAACATGATAATAATGATGGTGATGATGATGATGATGATGATGATGATGAAATAGTAACAATAAGTGGCAGCGTCAGCAACAACAAAAGAAAGAGAACCTTCAGCCTCTCCCACTGTGCCACAGTAAAACACCACAGTCCTCGTTCTTTGACTGGACTCCAACCCGGATGGATGAAACACCTCATGCCCACTCCTCCCCAGGAGAACAGCCCAGCCTTAGACAGGCCAGACCGACTTCCTCTGAGCTCTCAATACTCCCGTCATTCTTATCGTGTAGACAAAAGTAAAGTGCCTTCGTGTGAAATCGCGCTTGACTCGTGTCAGACAATTTGCAGTTCCAGTCACTATCAATTCTTTTTTGTTTGCAATTCCTGTCAGTCGCTGGAAGCTTACTTTCAGGAACATACGCCTGAGGTACTGAGCCATTCCTG
>JADBJO010003882.1:0-2500 GCA_016801955.1 Conus betulinus | reverse complement strand
GTTAATGCGCGGTTGTCGCGGTCGTGTGTGCGTTTTGCGTGCTTGCATACGTGGCGTACGTGCGGTCGCGGTGCGTCAATACGTGTGGCTTGGCGGGGGCGCGCGCGCGCGCAGCGTTTTTGTGTTTGTGCGGCGGTTCCGTCTGTTTTGTCTGCGTGCATACGTTTGGTGCATTCCCCCAGAGAGAGAGAGGAGGGGGGGGGGGAAGAGAGAGAGAGAGAGACAGAGTGCTGCGGGGGGGGAGACAGACTGAACACATGAAAAAGTTAACGTACCATAGTACAGAGAATAACAGACATAAAAAGACCGAACCTTCGACAGACAGACAGTACGACATACATCAGGCAGGCAGAGACAGATAAGCAAAGCAGATATAGATAGAGACAGAAACAGACAGCATACAGAGAACAGATACAGACAGAGATACAGAGAGAAGAAGACAAGTAAGAGGGCAGAGAGAAGGAGACAGACACGAACAACCGACGAAAACATACACAAGACAGATAGAGGAGGAGAGAGATAGGAAGAGAGAGCGATAGCTAGAGATAGAGAAGAGAGACGAGAGAGAACCAGCAGAGGGACATGCGGATGTTTGTTGTGAGCAAATGTATGTCAGCTCCTGCGGCCGTCCCTAAAATAAACATCGAATCGTTTTCCTTCCTTCCTGGAATGCTGACACTGGCAAACGTCAGTCACAGTTGACCGCCACGGTAGAACTCCGTCGGAAGAGAGGCATCACTGGAGGTGGTATGTAGTGTAGTGTAGTGTAGTGTAGTGTAGTGTGGTGTGGTGTGGTGTGGTGTGGTGTGGTTTGTGGTGTGGTGTGGTGAGGTGATGGTGTGTGGTTGTTGGTGTGGTGTTTGGTGTGCTTGGGAGTGGAGTGGAGTTCTAGTCTAGGTCGAGTCTAGTCCTAGTAAGAGTGAGTGGAAGGGGAGTGTACCGTAAGTGGATGTAGTAATAGTCTAGTGTAGTGTAGTGCTGTGTAGAGCTGTGGTGGTGTTGTGATGGTGTGGTGTGGTGTGGTGTGTGTAGTGTGGTGTTGTGTGTGTGTTTGGTGTAGTGCAGTGTAGTGTAGTTGTGTAATGAAGATCTGTAACTGTAAGTGTACTGGATCGTGTAGTAGCGTGTGTGTGGTGTGGTGTGTTGTGTGTTTGTGTGTGGTGTGTGTGTGTGTGTGGGTGTGTTGTGTGTGTGTGTGTGTGTGTGTGTGTTTGTGTACGCGTGCTCGCAACCCACATCTGCTTTGGTATGTATGTGTGTTTGGTATGTCCCACACACACCCCCACACACACACGCACACACACACACACACACCACACACACACGCCCCCCCCCCCCCCCAAGGGTAGATTATTGAGAAAGTGAGAGACAGACAGACATACAGAACAGACAGACAGACAGAGACAGCAGATTACAGACAGAGACAGACAACAACACATAGACAGATGACCGTCAGTCAGACAGACAGACCAGACAGAGACAGACAGGACACCGGAGAGGTGGAATGAAGGTTTTTTTTTTTTTTTTTTTGGTTTTTTTTTGGGTGTGGGGGGTCGGTGATTCTAATGCAATGACCAGGAACCCAAACAATAGAGTAAACTGTCTGGTTCACTCGCCGCTGAACAGCGCACCGCACGAGACCGGAAGGAGGCCTTGTCGGCAGTCCCTAATAAACAAATCGATCGCCGTCTCTTCGGCTGGCTGGGCTGGCTGTGGCAAAATGGTCGATTCTGTCTGCCAAAGTAGGTGACGACAGATGAGGCAACACTGCCTACACCCACAACACGGCATACTCGTTACCTCGAAGCGTCTTGTGTGTGTGTGCGTGCGGTGTGTGTGTGTGTGTGTGTTTGTGTTTGTGTGTGTGTGTGTGTGTGTGTTTGTGTGTGGTGTGCGATGCACTCTGTCCTCTGCTGTCTTGTCTGTCTGTCTGTCTGTCTGTCTGTCTGTCTGTCCTCTCTCTCTCTCTTCCCCTCCTCTCTCCCGCCCTCTCTCTCCCGCCTCTCCGCGCATCGTCCTCCTAAATCCTCTCCGCTCTCCATTCTCTCTCAGAAAGAAAAAGAAGAAAAGAAGAAAGAAAAAATAACGAATGGAAGAAAGAATTAAGATGAACGATTACTGAACGAATAATAATGAATGAACGAAGAGTTAGAGCAAAAAACTAAAACGACCGAAGAGGCAACCCTAAAACCCTTAACTTGCAACATATTACATTTATCGCCCCGGAGGCACAGATAAGAGAAGAGAGAGAGAGAGAGAGAGTGAGAGGTTGGGTGTTGCGAAGATAGACAGGAGAGAGAATAGAGAGAGAGAGAGAGAGAGACAGACAGACAAATACAGACAGACAGACAGACATAGACAGGGGGACATATACACAGAACAGACAGACAGAGTCGGACTACCACAGAGACAGGAGATAATAGATAGAATAAAAAATCAGGCTTTTAGTACAAAGAGTAAAGAGAGAAGAGATTCAATAGACCAAGAGAAAGACCAGAAA
>JADBJO010003881.1:180000-223868 GCA_016801955.1 Conus betulinus | reverse complement strand
GCTCTGAAATTGCTAATAACCACACAGACGTAACAGGGTTAGAAATGGAAATCATTCTTCACACCAAGAAAACTTTACTCTACAGCAGAAATGAAACATGGATCAAGAAAAACGAATAAAAACTCAACATTTGATGTGACCATGGGATCGTACGACGGTGCCGAAACATGCGAAACTGGTCGGACTGTTTATGCTATCCAAACATCCAAAAAACAAACTCGGAAAGCAAGTCGGATTGACCTCAACAACCACATATATAAACCATACAAGAAACCTAATGACACACCCATTTATGTAAACATCAATAGCAACCACCCACCCATCTATACTAAAAACCATACCCAATGGCATAAACAAAGAGATTATCTAATCTGTCACATAATGAAAGAGTATTCAACAATGCAGCAGCAGAATACCAAGAGGCATTGCAAAAAAAAAAGTGTTACAGCTACAAACTACAATACAACCCAGATAAACAACATGAACAAAAACAAAAAAAAAAGCAGGAAAAGGAAAATCACATGGTACAACCCTCCATATGATGGACGAGTAAAAACAAACGTAGGGAAAGAATTTTTCAAAATTTTGACAGCATCCTTCCCAAAAGAACACAAATTGTCCAAAATATTCAACAAGAACACCATCAAACTATCATATTCATGCATGCCTAACCTTAAAAATATAATTGATTCATCCAACAAAATGAAAAGCAACACAGCAAAGAAGGGTGAAGAAAGGAAATCCTGCAATTGTACTAAAAAAGAACAGTGTCCCTTAAGCAACAAATGCCTCTATAACAACATTGTATACCAAGCCACTGTGACATCAGAAAATGAAAAAGAAACATACATAGGGATCACTGAAAATCACTTCAAAACCAGATACGCAAACCATAAACAGTCATTCAACAAAGAAAAATACAAAAAACCAAACAGAACTGAGCAAATATATTTGGAGACTTAAAGACACAAAAAAAAAACTATAACATATCCTGGAAAATCATAAAAAGGGCATCACCATACAATAACATTTCAAAAAGATGCACCTATGTTCAACAGAAAAATGGTTAATACTATGCAAACCATACTTAGCAACTCTAAATACTAAAGTAGAAATAGTAAACAACTGCAGGCACAAATGGAAATCGTTGTCAGCAAACGCACCCTGAACTGTAAACAACCTGAAAACCGAACAACACGTGCAGCCAATCCGCACGTGCAAACAGTGACATCGGGCCATATAACACCGGCAGTAGGCGACCCAAAACCATCCTGAGGAGAGCCAGCGCTCGAAACAGACCTGTTGATTTTAAAAACTTCCTTTTACCATCCTATTTTTAACAGATGTTGCTCCCCAAGGGGTTGAGCACTTTAAGAATTTTATTAGGCATTTTAGTGGTATTCTTGATAATAGCTCCTCACGTTGAGCACTGTGGCCTGATGAATTTTAAAATGGAGGAAATCAATTTTAGACAATCAACAAAAAATATACCATTCTCCAACCCGCAATTCTACTTAAAAAGATTAATAGAGCAAACTGAAAAATTCGTACGAAACATGAGATGGAAAGCGTTTTTCTTCCTGAACCCGAATGCAAAAAAAAGAGGACAAAAAAACATATAGATGAAATGAAATCTTTTGAGGATAAAATGAAAAGAATGATAGCCAACATAGAATTCAAAAAAATCAAACAACGATTTCCAAACATCATTAAAAAATGAAATAAAACAAATACAAAATGACAAAAAAATATTCGTGAAGGCTGACAAAACCAGTAATTACTACAAAATGGAACCAAACGAGTACTCACAACTTCTTGATAAAAAACATTCAGAAAAAACTACAAAAAAAGCTGATAAAACCATACACAACAACATCCATCCGAAAAAAAAAAAAAGAACTCGTACACCACATGGATCTAGGTGACAGGGTGAAACAAACAGCAATAAAAGAAGCCTTCATAACCCTTAAAGACCATAAACCCAATTTCCACAAACAACCCAACATGTAGACTAATAAACCCATCTAAATCTGAACTGGGCAAAATAAGTAAGAAAATCTTTAGAAAAAGCCATAAAAAACATAAAAATCAAAAACACTGAACAACCTCTGGAAGAACACATATGAAGTTATCCAATGGTTCAAAAATCTTAACAAACAGAAGAACACAGTATTCATCACATTCGACATAGTAGACTTCTACCCATCCATAGATGAAGAGCTACTCACTAAAGCTCTGAAATTTGCTAATAAACACACAGACATAACAGGGTCAGAAATGAAATCATTCATCTTCACACCAAGAAAACTTTACTCTACAGCAGAAATGAAATGAAACATGGATCAAGAAAACAAAATAAAAAACTCAACATTTGATGTGACCATGGGATCGTACGACGGTGCCGAAACATGCGAACTGGTCGGACTGTTTTATGCTATCCAACATCCAAAAACAACTCGGAAAGCAAGTCGGACTGTACAGAGACGACGGCCTCGCCGCGCTAAACAACAATCCAAGAACCATCGAAAAACAAGAAAAAAAGAACTATGCAAAATTTTCCAAAACCATAACTTAAAAATCACCATCGAAGCAAACAAAAAGGTAGTGAACTACTTAACACTTGACCTCAACAACCACATATATAAACCATACAAGAAACCTAATGACACACCCATTTATGTAAACATCAATAGCAACCACCCACCATCTATACTAAAAACCATACCCAATGGCATAAACAAGAGATTATCTAATCTGTCACATAATGAAAGAGTATTCAACAACGCAGCAGCAGAATACCAAGAGGCATTGCAAAAAAAAAGTGGTTACAGCTACAAACTACAATACAACCCAGATAACAACATGAACAAAAACAAAAAAAGCAGGAAAAGGAAAAATCACATGGTACACCCCTCCATATGATGGACGAGTAAAAAACAAACGTAGGGAAAGAATTTTTCAAAATTTGACAGCATCCTTCCAAAAGAGAACACAAATTGTCCAAAATATTCAACAAGAACACCATCAAACTATCATATCATGCATGCCTAACCTTAAAAATATAATTGATTCATCCAAAACAAAATGAAAAGCAACACAGCAAAGAAGGGTGAAGAAAGGAAATCCTGCAATTGTACTAAAAAAGAACAGTGTCCCTTAAGCAACAAAAATGCCTCTATAACAACATTGTATACCAAGCCACTGTGACATCAGAAAATGAAAAAGAAACATACATAGGGATCACTGAAAATCACTTCAAAACCAGATATGCAAACCATAAACAGTCATTCAACAAAGAAAAAATACAAAAACCAAACAGAACTGAGCAAATATATTTGGAGACTTAAAGACAAAAAAAAAAACTATAACATATCCTGGAAAATCATAAAAAGGGCATCACCATACAATAACATTTCAAAAAGATGCAACCTATGTTCAACAGAAAAAATGGTTAATACTATGCAAACCATACTTAGCAACTCTAAATACTAAAGTAGAAATAGTAAACAACTGCAGGCACAAATGGAAATCGTGTCAGCAAACGCACCCTGAACTGTAAACAACCTGACCCAAAACCATCCTGAGGAGAGCGAGCGCTCGAAACAGACCTGTTGATTTTAAAACTTCCTTTTACCATCCTATTTTAATGCTCAGTCTCCAGACTGGCCAAGGAAGCTCCTCTGTTCTGGCATTCTTCCTCGAAAGCGCGCGTGATCACAGAACGTCTTTTATAGATGAGGATGTAAACACCACCCTCCAGCCTCTAGCTGCCACACACAAAGACAGAAACGGCATGCGTTAACAACGGGAATAGGAACAACAAAAAAACACATTGGAATAGGTGTTCTTACATTGGTACATGGCGGCGTACATGGCATCTATATGTGCATACATGGGTACATGAGATTACCAGAGTTTCGGAATGGCCTCTTTTCCCCTACTTCCTTCCACGGTTCTTTCTTCATATTCATTCCTTTATGTTTCGCCTTTCCTTACCCTTTCCATACCTCCTTACTTTCAGATGGAACATGAAAGAAGCAGTACTTTTTCTTTAATCCGAGCCAATCAGAAAAGAAAAAAAAGAACAAAGATGAAAACGTATGAAAACAAAGCTAAACGACGTCGAAACAAAGATATAGTGGAAAAAGGGTGGGAGGGTGGGGAGTGGGGTGGGGGGGGGGGGGGGTGGTGGGGGGGGGGGGGAGATAAAAGAATATTTGTTAAGAAAGGTAAGAAAGAAAGTTTCAGTTTCATCATGGAGATTTAACGCCCAGCGGAATAGTCCATGTACACTATACGTTTGATCGTTGGGTCTCTTTGGCAAATATTGAAACATCTTTTGAAGGGCTGGTGGATGTTATTTGGCGTGAACAGTTTTTGGAGTGTGTCTCTAAGGACTCTAAGGCTACTTTTCTGTGTGAAAAGGATGAGAAGACTTTTGGTGACATGATCAAGTCTGCTGAATCGTACAGACGTGCTCATCCTCGTGCTTTCTAAGAAAGCTGATGTTAACATGTTTGCTTCTGTTGGTATGGAACTCCAGGTCAGTCTGATAGAATTCCATACCGTGGTCTGCCTGGTAGAATCCCTTATCAGTCTGATAGAGGACACACCTGCTTCTACTTTTCAGAGTTATGGTCAGACCTCTGCTTTCTCAGCTGGTCGTCAAAATAACTTCGATGGTAACCGTTTTCGTGGTCGTGGTGGCCGTCATAACTCTGGTGGCAAGAGTTCCTCAGGAGGTGCTCTCCTGATCAGTCTACTAGTGTTGTGTGTTTTCTGTGTAAGCAGACAGGACATGTAGCTGTTAGGTGTCCATGGAAGTCAGGTAGAACCCTTAGCTAGCCTCGTAAGTGTCTTTTTTGGTTGGTAACTCTGCTGTTGTTGAGGAGTCAGATGACAGTAAACAGCCCAGTGCTTCTTGTTCTGTTCTGGATACTCCTTTTGCTTGTTTAGCTGCTGGCGAGTTCACAGGCAAATTACATTTGGAGTCTGGTTCTGTGTATGACACTTTAAGTTCTGTTCTGTGAGATGCTGGTGCTTCATTTTGTGGTGTTTGCAAGCGGTTAGTTTCTGAGTCAGATGTTAGGAACCACAGTAAAGTGTGTTCCTTTTGGTGGTCGTGTGGATGGGTTTCCATTGGCTACAGTGTCAGTTAGCTGCCCTTATTTTGTGGGCGATTTGATTTTTTGTGTCTTGGATAGTCTGTCCTGGTTGTTTCAGTGGACGAGAATGCCTTTCGGGTTGCAGAACGCACCAGCTACGTTCGCAAGAATGATGCGGAAGCTGCAGTTGTATCAGTTTTCAGCTGTAAGTTTTTTTGATGACATTTCTTCTTGCAGCTCGTCTTTGGCAGCAGTTGTTGGACTACTTACGCATGCTTTTTGACCCGTCTCAGGTTGTTTGGGTTGACAGCTCGTCCGTCAAAAGTGCTGGCTGGTTTTCAGGAGTTGGAGTTTTTGGGACATATGATTTCCGTTGGTCATGTTTGTCCGGAAGTCAAGAAAGTGCAAAAGATTTTGTCTGTGGGTAAGCCAACTACGAAGAAGCAGGTTCGCTCTTTGTTGGGTCTTTTGTCTACTATCGCAGATATGTTCCTCATTTTGCTAGTCTTACTGCACCTTTGACTGAACTGACTAAGGGAGATAAGAAGCGTCAGATTGAGTGGTCTGATGAGTGTCAGAAAAGTTTGGAGAAGGTTCAAACTGTACTCAATTCATTCCTGTGTTACTTCTTCCTAACTTGGATGAAGATTTTTGTCTTACGTACAGATGCTAGCAGTAAGGGCATGGGTGCATGTGTTGCTACAGAAAAAGTCAGGACTTTTACATCCAGTGCAATACGCTAGCAAAAAAGTTTTCTGTGGTGCAAGAGAGATACTCGACTATTGAAAGGGAGCGTCTTGCTTTGGTCTGGGGATGGACAAGTTTGCTAGGTATTTACAGGGAGACCTTTTGTTTTGCAAACTGACCACAGACCGTGACATTTTTGAAAGCGTCAAAATAAAAAAATAATCGCCTGTTAAGATGGGCATTAAGCATTCAAGAGTACTGTTTCACTGTTGAGCCTATCTCTGGGACATCTAATATTTTCGCAGATTTGTTATCCAGGGAGTAGTGCTATACCATGTGTTTTATGGTCTGCTGATGCTGTATTTTGTATTTGTGATTGATCATTGCTTATTCATTTCCTGTCTTGTAAGCTACAGTTAGCTACAAGTTTGAGTGAGTATGGTCTACACAAGATACGAGTCTAAGAATTGTGTATATACATTATTGCTGTATCATTTTGTGGTCAAATTGTCTGTATTTCTCTTACTTGCGTTCATGGGTGAAAATGCTTTGGGTAGTGTCATTGTAAATGACCATTGCAGATTGGCTGCTGTGCATGTTCATGGTCATGTAGATAATTTTGAACCATGATGGTGATTTTAACGTGTGTCTCATGCTATTGATACACGATGGATTTCTTGAGGTTGTCTTTTGAAAGATCACTGCATATTTTGATATCTTCGTGTGGGTGCTTACTGTTTCATCTATGCATATAGTGGAGTTCTTAATGATTTCAACTTGCATATTCTGTTGGGTTTGGCAGCAATGTATGGATCATGCAAGTGTTGTGCTTAAGATGTGGATTATGTATTTTGGAGATATTGAGGTGATCCATGGATAAAAAGTGTTGATTCCTTTGATGAATATATTTTGTGCATTGATATGTATATATAGTACTTCTGGTTTTGGGTTCCTCTGTGGGGTATCCTTTTGCAAGATTTTTTCGGTGGAAAAATCTTACCCCGGGAAGGGGGGTGTCATGTAATGCGGAGCGATATTTCATATGCTACGCGATTACATGAGACAGTACAGATTAAGAAAAAGATTATTGATTCGTGAATATAAACAGGCGTTGGCATACATAGAGTAATCAATGTAGCTGGATCTTGCCCCCACGTTTCTTTAGAAACAATTTTCAGAAAGTTTAATGTTTTTCCCTCCTTTGGTCATAAATATTCGATATGAAAGTTCTATGGTTATTTAGATGTAAAATAAACTCCTAGAAATTTGATCTCTGTAATGCACTTAAGAGGAGTATCCAATGTGAAAACAGGCATACTTTCTGTGTTAGATCCACTGTTAAAAAGAATCATATTTTTTTTTCGGGTGACAGACTTAATCCATTTAGCTTCATATAATCCACCAATTCGTTTAGTTCTCCTTGACAGATCTTTTTGACGAATTCTATATCTCGCTGTGAAGTTTCTTTTTTAACGTTTCATCCATCCACATGCATATATCATCTGCATATTGGACAAGAACAGCTTTTTTGATAATGTGTTTAGCGGATCATGCATTAATAACAATAAGAGAAGGGTGGCGCTAATATGGACCCTTGAGGGATTTCCATTGAAAGTGTACTACCTGTAGAATATGTTTTTCCTACTCTTGTTCTTATTACCCTATCCTATAGAAAACATCTGAAATAGTTGCATATATTTCCTGTCAAGCCAATGTTTTAAGTTTGTTCAATAGCTGTAAATGCCACACTTGATCGTAAGACTTATTTATATCGAAAAAGGTAGCAAGAACACATTTTCGTCTAGCAAAACTGTTTCTTTGTATTTGATGATAATTTCACTAAGATTTCGTAGTGGATCTACCTTTTCTGTAAACCAGCTTGATTGATTGGTATGATGTTATATTTTGCGCAGTAATGTACAAGTCTATTCAAAACAATTCTTTCTGAAAGTTTACATACATGTGAAGTTAATGCAATGGGTCTATAATTCTTAGGATCTTTTGTAGATTTTCCTTTCTTATGAATTGGAACAACAATCGACTGTTTCCATATTTTTGACATAACACCATCGCAACACCACGTACTAAATAATTTATGAAGAAACTCTACAAAATGTTCAGGCAAAATTTCTTAACATTGATTAGATATTGCATCTAAACCAATTTGATTTTCTAAAATGGTATGGATCTAATGGCTTCTTTTACTTCTTGGATAGTTATAGGAGCATTGATATTGTTACTATTGTCTACTGTGAATTCATCCTGTGGTTTACTACCTTCTTCTTTCTCTCTGTATATTTGGTCAGTACTTGTTAGACCTTCAGACGGCGTACTTTAGCAAACATGTTTACAAAGGCTTCTGCTTTCTCATCAGCACTGGGAAGACTGTTGTTATCTATTTTTATATAGGGTACTGTGGCGATGTAATCAATTTTTCATAGCTTTCAGTTCCTCCCACACTTACCAATATCTTTATGATTTTTTTTACTTCAGAGTTACAAACTTCATTCCAATGCTGCAGCTTTGCGTCATCTATGACATCTTTACTTTCTTTATCTGCTTTTTCCATTTCTTTAAGACTACTTGCTGATCTCTTTTTTACGATAAATCTTGAATCTTTCTTTTTTCTTTTATTGGCAGTTTCACATTTTGTGTTCCACCATATATTTCCATTATGTTTTTTTGACTTTGTGTCTTTTATCTTTGGGATCGACTCGTCAGCTGCTGCTAAAATATATTTACGAAATGCAGTGTAAAGTTCATCTATGTTTTCATTAGCTGTGAACACTATGTCTATGTTGTTAAGATTGGTTTGAAAAAAGACCAATCTGCATTTTTGTAATTATATTTGGGAATAATATCTCCTGAGATTTCCTATTCTAATATGTCATTCAACGATATTATTATTGGAATATGATCTGATCCCAGTGGATTATCTCCAGTTTTCCACTTTGAGTTACTACAAGTGATGGAGATGTAAAGGTTAAATCAATGGCTGAGGGGTTATGGGCAGCTATATCTGGAATGCGAGTAATATTTCCATTGTTTAACAAATATAGATTAGAATCAGCTATGTTATCTAACAATCTATTACTTGTAACATAAGAGCAGCCATGGTCCCCAAAAGGAGCATGTGCGTTAAAATCTCTCCTCCAATAACCCATTTGTCACTTTGGTCTTGGAACCCTTTTAGCCATTCTGTATTCGTATCATCAGGTCCTTTTGGAAGGCAAAACTGAGGCAATGTTCAATGTCAAAGAAGTAAATTTAACCATTGCTGCACAGCATGAAGCAGAAGGGATGTTATTGGATACTGGTGGAGTTATTTCACAACAATCCAGGCCTTCACGCACATAGATAGCTGTACTCGGTCCGCACATTGTTTATAAACTGGGGGGGTGATAGAATCCAGGTAAATGTGATAGATTATCTCTGTTGACATTTAGTGATTGCAATAATAATAATAATACATGAAACTTATTTATTCCAAGATATTGATTCAAGTATTCATGTCTTGTTATGGAGCAACAATTCCATTGAGGAAGCTTAATAGTTGGTCTCTTTTTTGTTGTCATGATAAAGATGTATATATAATAAGTGAAGTGACTGAAAAATTTCCTTCTAACGTATATTAACAGCTGAGGACATGTAGGATACCCATAAGACGTAAAAACAAGAATTACGAAACAGAAATGCAAAGTAATACACTTTAATAGTCTTCAGCAATAAAATTCAGACTGTCACGTTAAAAAGTGAGGTGGAGGTAAATAACTGGGCTCCACTACATGACCAGATTGCAATCAATATAGAGACTTGAGGGAGGTGCTCTCGAACATTAGAGCATTTCATAGGGGGTCCATCAAGGTCCCCTCTCGTCCTGATACAGCATCTGAGGACCCCAACGCCCTGGATGGGGGAGGCAGGCGGCGAGATGGCTTCTTGGGCTGTTCCCAAACGAGGTCTCGTAGATGCTGGCCAAGGTTAGCTGCCAGGATCGATGATCCCCTGGTGGTTCGATGCATCGTCTCTCCCGTAGTCATAGAAGTTATGGTGTGTATGAAAGAGATAATTTTTGTCAGCCAGCAGTTCTGTTTGTTGCATATACGCAAATGATATATTTGTACTTTCAGTTTCACTGTTAGATACGCGACTAACGAGCTGCTAGTTTTGTGTCTACTGGTCTTACTCTTCCAGAGTAAATGTATGAACGTTTCGCCCAGCTTTTCAAATTGTCATTCTTTGAGAGAATGCTCATGGTGGCAGCGGTGGGATATAGGACAGTAGAACATCAACATAACTATGTGTAAGCATTGTACAGTCATATGGGAATCGCCTCAATTCCCAGCAAAATCAAATTTAAAGTGTGACAGTCTAGATCGCGATCAACACGAAACCAACGGCTGTAACCCAGGTAATCTTCGACCTAAAATCAATTATCAAGTATTATCGTCTACTCCAATAATACATGTTGATAAACTGTAAACTTACAATGCTTGTATTATAGTACCAACAACAAGTTTTAAAAGCGACCCAGCGATAAAAACTTCGACGTCGAATGAATCGTTAACCAAGGGACAAAACTCCTATACTTGAACTTGTCTCAATCGTGTTCGTGGTTATCTTCCTTACTTCCCCAACTTGATCTACAGACTACTAATTATTATCAAAAACAATGGCTGCAGCACGCATTCCACAAATGAATTGGCATTCAGACAATCACTCAGAAGCATTTCTGCTGTTAAACAAAAAACATAGAAATATACTGTGAAGATGAAGACATAACAGACAATGCAAAGAAATCACTCAAAATTCTGCGTGGCATAGGTGATGAAGGCATGCGCCGTCTTGCTGCATCCGGTCTTTCAAACGAACACAAGCGCAAACGTGATAAACTTTGGGAATTTTTTGAAACACGACTGAAAACCAAGTATCAATTTTCGCGTTCACCGCCTCCACTTCATGAACTGCCAGCAACGCAATGATGAATCTATTGACGACTTCATTCTCCGTGCCCGTACTTTAGCCCAAAAGTGCGAGTTTGAAGATGTTGAAACGGAGGAAAGGCTGCTTGAAATCATCATAGCTTCTACACCAATAGAAGATTTCCAGAGATTCTTGCTACGACAACCTAAAGGCTACAAACTTTCAGACGCACTAGCTGAAGGCCGCCGCTATGAAGCAATCATTGCAGGGCGCCAGCAGATACAGGACCCTCAACTGCCTCAGAAGAGGAACAAAACCTGCTGGAGAAACACAAAATGCTGTAGACTATATTAAACACAAGTGTGGCAACTGTGGTACGAGCCACAAACCATGTAACTGTCCAGCGTACAGTGACATATGCAGCTACTGCAAGAAGAAAGGCCACTGGAAGCGACAGTGCCGCCAGCGTCAGAAGGAGGAGGAACGTGAAAAGGGTGCAAGCAGCACTAAACAACGACAAAGAGAACTGCAACAGGGAAAGGACGGATCAAGTCCAGGAGAAGGGTCCATGAAATGCACTCAGGACAGAGCAGTGATGACTCTGACGACAGCCAGTATGGACCAGATGAAGAGGCAATTGACAACGTCATTGTTGGACTTTCTCCCATCCAGATAGAACCAGTTCGACAGGAAGCCTTCGCTGAAATAGACATTCGTAGAATTGAGAAGAGTGAAATACAGCGGCTCAAACTAAAGGTCGACACAGGAGCCTCAGGCAATACACTGCCACTGCACATATTCATAGAGATGTTTGGCCGGAAAAAATCTGCAAAAATCACACCTCTAAAACATACACGGCTAACTGCCTACAATGGACAACAGATCCCATGCAAAGGATCAATTACCCTCCAGATGCGGTACAAAGACCCTGACTTCACTCCTACAAAGTTTTACCTTGTAGATGTTGATGGACCACCCATCCTAGGACTGCCGACCTGCGAGAAGCTGAAACTTGGCACCATACACTGCAACAAGGTTAACATGGTGGATGTCACAACTATCGAGGACCTCAAGAAAAACTACCCTGACCAGTTTGACACCCTTGGAAATTTCAAAGAGCCTGCAATACTCAAAACAAAAACTAGATGCAGAACCATATGTGGACGCACCTCGAAAATACTCCATTCACCTGAAGGAGAAGCTGAAAATAGAACTTGACAAGATGCAGAGCCAAGGTGTTATTCAAAAAGTGACTGAACACACTGATTGGTGCTCAAGTCTGGCATACTCTGTGAAGAAGGATGGATCACTAAGAGTGTTATAGACCCACAGAAGCTCAACAATGCCTTAAAAAATGCCCACATAAAATTCCCACTTTGGAGGAGATCAATCCACAGTTTGCAGGATCCACCGTATTTTCCAAACTAGATGCAAAAGCTGGCTACTGGTCAGTTCCCCCTGATCCTGAAAGTCAATTGTTAACTACATTCTGAACACCGTTCAGCAGGTACTGCTGGCAACGCCTCCCATTCAGCCTCAGAGTATCACAAGACATCTTCCAAGCAAGAATGGATGAGATATTGGAAGATCTCCCAGGAGTAGTAGGCATTTCTGATGATGTTGGCGTGCATAGCAAGGATGAGGCTGAACATGATAAAAACCTCAGAGGCCTCATGGAACGAGCCAAAGTGATGGGGCTAGTCTTCAATTCTGAGAAATGCTACATTCGCCAATCAAAAATTTCATTTTTTGGAAACATATACTCCAAAGATGGCATACAACCTGACCCAGCAAAATTACAAGGCATACAGAGCATGCCTGTACCAAAAACAAAGAAAATGTGCATTTTCACTACTGAGGCATGTTACTGGCTATCAGAATCATCATCACTACAATAAAAAAAAATGATTTTGTCTAAGTGGAATTTCATTCCACCTAGACTTTGCTTTTTTGATGACCGGTTGCCTGAACAATAAACCGTTTGTCCACTCAGCCTTTGAACATGTCCTGTACTGTTGGCCACCAGATGTTCTGTTTTCCTGCGGTTGTGACCAAGCTGGAGCTCAGCACTGAGCAGTCGTCATCACGTACACACTCTTCCAGCACAAAGACAGTCTGAGGACAAACTGGATGCATCCTTGGTCCAAACATTGGCACCTCATGGACTACATACTAGTGCGCCAGCGTAACCTGAAAGACGCCTTGCACAAAGTGCCCCAGTGCAGAACGCCATGCGCTAACCCATCTCCTCGTTCGCTGCAGAACTGAAGTTCCTCTTCAGATCCAAACCAAACAAAAGAGAGGCCCCAGAAAAAAAAAGCTCAGGTGACCGATTCCAGTCAGCTGGAACGAAAGTGGTGTTCCAGGCAGACTAATAGCCGAGGTTTGAATAGCGAGACAGTCTCTCCTGAAACGCTTCGGGGACAACTGAAAACTGCCATTCTGCAACATCAGAGGAAGTCGTTGGCTTCACCACAAGGAAGAACAAAGACTGATTCGACGAAAACAACGAGAAATTCAAGAACTGCCGACGAAGAAGAGATCTGCTCATCAGGCTTACTTGGCTCGGCCGTCTTGTCCTGAGAACAAAGTTGCCTTCTGTCAAGAATGCGGCAACCTCGTGCACAAGCTCCAAGAGATCCAGAATGAGTGATGGATAAACCTCGCCAAATACACTCAGCTGTGCGCAGACACAAATAACCACAAGGGGGTCTATAAAGCCTTAAAGGCCAGGTTCTTCTCACGTCAATCCTAAGCTGTTGGATGGAACACTTCCAGACTTCTTGGGCCCAGCATTAAATGCAAAAGTGCATGAGCTATGCTGTGAGAGGGAAAACTACCACAAGATCTCCACGATGCAGCCATCATCATCCTGTACAAGAACAAAGGGAACGTCAGACTGCTCCAACTACCAGGGCATTACTCTGCTCTTCATCGCTGGAAAATCCGTGCCAGGATATTGCTGAACAGACTGGTCCCCACCATCACTGAAGACTACCTTGCAGAGAGCCAGTGTGGCTTCAGAGCCAATAGAAGCACCGCAGCCATGGTGTTTTTGTTCTCAGGCAACTTACAAGAAAAGGACTGGGAGCACCACAGAGGCATTGTTTTTTTTTTTTTTTTTTTAAGCTTCAAAACATGCGGGATGAAAATATAAACGTTGATTATGCCGCGGCGAGGCTGGAAAAAGTCACTTTGTGTGTGTGTGTGTGTGTGTGTGTGTGTGTGTGTGTGTGTGTGTGTGTGTGTGTGTGTGCGCGCGCGTGTGTGTGTGCGTGTGCATGGTGTAAATCTTCTGGTAAACGGCACATTGAGGATCATTAGGGAAAATCTCGCTTACAACAAGCATAATGAATGAAGACAACAAGAAAAGGACTAAAACAAAAGCAACAACAGCAGCAGCAGCAGCAACAACAACAACATCAACAACAACAATAACAGCGATTACTGAAAAAGGTATTTCCAAATGCTCAAATATTGCAGTAAGTTCTCCGCTTTATATTACACTTTGTATGACCCTTCAAAGTCACCTTCAAGGACAACGGCAACAACATCTATAACGACGATAATGATGACGACATCAACTACGCCGACGACGACATCGTCGACTATCACATGAAGAGACATTTCAAGACTGTCACATGTTGTGATTAGCTCTCTGATCAGCATCACACTTATGGTCGTCCTTCGTCGATGATCGTCGAAAACAAGAAAAAGGGGAAGAGGAAGGGAGGAGGAGGAGGAGGAGGAGGAGAGGAGGGGAAAAGAAGAAGAAGAAGAAGAACAACAGACAACAACAACAACAATAACAAGAACAAGGAGAGCGAGAAGAACAACAACAACAACTATAGCAGCAGCAGCAACAACAACAACAACAACAGCAACAAACAACAATAAAAACAACACAGATCTGTGTGCTCAGAGTCACACTGACTAGCTCAAGCTCAAAAAAAAAAAAAAAAAAAAACGAAAGAGAAAAATAAAAAAAAAAAAAAAAAAAGTCACCACCAAAGACAAAAAAACCCCGCTTAATCACAACTATAGAAACAACAACACCACCACCAACGCCCAAAACAACAACAACAGCGACAATAACTGAAAAAGAAAGCAAACCTAAACTCTGACATCCTGTGATATGATCTGTGTGCTCAGTATCACATTGGCCAAGCAAGATTCAAAGAAAAAAAATAAAAAGGGGGGGAAAAAAAGAAAAAACAAAAAAGAAAAACAATTCACACCACGAAAAACAAGGCCAATCACACACACACACACACACACACACACACACACACACACACACACACACACACACACACACACACACACACACACACACCACCACCACCACCACCACACCACCACCACCCACCACCACCACCACCACCCCCACCACCACCACACCACAATAACACCATGAACAACAACAACACCATGAACAACAACATCACCATGAAAAACAACAACAACAACAAGACCACCACCGCCAAGCCATTGCCTACTCCCGATGGAAGCACTGTCACCCTGACAACTCTCACATGTTGCGGTAGGTCCTCTGGTCCGTGCCACACTGGGGATCGTCGTGAAAGAAGTCGCAGTGGTAGTGTTTGATCAGCTCGCACGTGCGACTCACTGAATCATTGTGGTTCGGGGAGGGGCGGTCAGGTCGCCCATGATCCCTGTCTCCATGCACGCCTGGTCATCAGTTCTTTGTAATAACAAAGCATTTACGAAATGCCTCGCCAAAGGTTCTAAGGCGCTGACAATCCACACTGTCGTGTACGCCACGGGCTGCCTACCTGGGTAGTGCCGACTGAAGAGCTGCCTGCCGGCGCTTCATTCAGTCGTTTCCCGTGTCATCCAGTCAAATATCGTTCACTCACTTTCCTTACTTCCTTTATTCTTTTAATTTCTCACGCAGAGCGCATGCTATATGTAACGTGTCATCCATACCAACGGCCAAACTGGCCTTCTCTTCCGAAAGTTGGTGATGGGATTTTACGTTTGTGCAAGATGTTAATGCGTGCATTCTTAAACGGAACCTGGGTTTACAGTCTCATTCGAAGTACTCTTTGGGAAATGGAGTCACAACCAATGTTAACTCCGAGGGGAAAAACCCCATGTACCAAAACGGCCCAGCTGAGATTCGAACCCGCAACCCCAGATTACTAAGATTACGAGTATGGTGATATACCAGCTGAGCTATTCGTTCATTTACCTTTTTTGTGGCATCAGTTATCGGATCAATGGAGCACCTAAGGCGGTGATTTTTCTTTTTTTTTTTTTTTTTTTTTTTCCCCCTAAGGCCCAAATCCACCTCTTCATTTTTTGGTGCTTCACACTGTCCTCTTCATTTGCAAAAAAAAAAAAAAAAAAAAAAAGAAAAAAGAAAAGAACAAAAAAAGTGAAAAAAGTTAAAAAAAAAAAAAAAAGACAAGACAAACAATTTCCACTTCTAGGTGATTTTCTTTTTTTTATTTTTTTTCCCAACCAGTCTCTTTCACACCATGCATAGTCTGTATGTTCTCTCATAAGTGGACATATATTTTTTTTTCTTTTACTGATTTTAGTGTTTTTGGCGTTTGATACAAAATTGTCTGGGTTTTGGTGATGTACTAATGTGTGGTTGTTTTACTGGCACATTCACTCTGATAATGTATTGCTTGTACAAAGAAATCAACACAGATGAAAAAAGACTTAACTATTTTCAGATTTTTTCATTTTATGTTTACACACACACACCACACACACACACACACACACACACACCACACACTCTCTCTCTCTCTCTCTCTCTCTCTCTCACTACCCCCCTAAACCCCCCCCCCTCCCTCCCTTCCTCTCCTCTCAAATATGTCAACAATGATAGTTACATATTAAGGCACGGTACCAAAGAATAATTATTTTATGTGTAAAGCAATCACTTCCCTACATGCACACCCTGAAAGGATATCCTTGTCCCAATTGCCTGTCTCCTTTTCCACCTCTACCCATGTACGTGAGCGCTCATCACGTCACACTACCATCACACAGCGCCACCGTCCTCCCACCCACCCCCTAATACCCCCTCCACCCCTACCCATCCCCACTCACCCATCTCCCCCCTCTTTCCCAATAAGAAAAAAAAACTACACACACAAAAACACACACACACCACACACGCATACATAAGGAGAGAGCAAGAGACACGGAGAAAGAGAGGGGGGAGAGAGAGAGGAGAGACAGAGAGAGAAGAGGAGAGAGAGAGAAGAGAGCGAGAGAGAGAGATACAGACATGTAAAAGTTTAGACGGGACTTCAAGCAGGCAGACAACAAACGGACAAAGACGGCGTCTTTTGAATGAATTTAGAGATTTGTTACATGTCGTCTCACCAATTAGCTGTTCCCTCCAATGAAGTCTACCTTATAGCGCAAAAGAAAAGGCCTACAAGGAAGACATGAGAAAGCCAAGAAGGCGAGACAACAGGTGCACGACCTCTCCCTCCTCACCCCCTCCCCTCCACGCACACACACACATCCACAACACCTGCTCTCCGGTCTCCCCCCCCCCCACTCCCAACTCTCCCTGCAACCCTTACCCCCTCCCTCCCTCTAACACCTTAATGCCAGATAATACACTTTCCCCCTCCCCTCTCTTTCCCCTGCCTTCTTCAAAAAACATTCTTTGTGTACATAGACCGTCAACAGTTCTTTTCGATATTCCACACTTCCTCACTTACTTGTGGGAAGTTTTTCCCTTTTAAACAACCCAAACCCTCGGACATTACATTCTTTCATAAAGAATGAGCGGCGGAGTGACCCACACCCCGAGGTCGTCTTTTTCGTGCAAATACTGATACACATTTTACCTCCAGTAATAATGATGAAATTGGAGTACGCAAGGCTGATATTTGCCCTTCGAAAGCAATTGATTATAATACTGCAAATAATATATCGGCTGTGTTGGATTGGTTAAATAATATGTGCATGTGTTTCTAAATAATTTCTTTCTTGGTTTGCTCAAGTAAAATCTCCCAAAAAGTATTGGACACACTGCAGAATTAGACGTGTTTAAGGTAGTCAGTTTTTGTCACGGACAGTAAAAGCATTTGTTTGAGTCTCTCTCTTACTTTCATTTACTTACTTTCATGATACTTAGGGCAATGATAATAGTATATATTATTTGTAATATTTTTCCAGTGGAGTACTGGGGCTAAGTCTTACCTCGGTTGGCAACATCTCGTAGTCCGAACACCATGTGGATTTTCTCTAAGTCAATTTTCCAAATTTTTTCTGTTGTTCCAGAAGTGCACCGCAGTAGGGTGTTTGACTTTCGTTAGTGGTATAATTAGTTTTCCTCATTTTCTCTTTAGGCCCTTTGTATTTAAAATAGACTGGCAAAACAGGGGAGCGTAGCCCCAGAGTCCCCCCCCCCCTCCTGACTGATCAGATCCACTGGATGGATCCAATGCCATTGCGGGAGGTATGGAATGTAATCAAAGCATTGGTAACCGAGGGCTCTCGTTCTGCCCAACCATTTTTCCTGTACTTTCTTCTTCCTTCTGAAGTCATATGGCTCGACGTTTCCCCTCTTTCATATGAGTTTATAATCCTTAATTTGCCCAATGCCAGCCATTCGTTGCCCCAGTGTGTGAAATAGAATACCTGAGAGGGTTCCATGGGTAGCCGAATTAGATTATTGTTGGAAAAGGTATTGACTGTGGAAATTACTTATCTGTCACTATCATCAAGTTCCTTATTCAATATTTTTAGTTTTAGATAGACTGCTAAAAACTTGAAAAACTCTTTTCAGAAAATTCATTATCCCGATTTAAACTACAATCCTTCAGCAGTTCTTTGGCTCTGCAATTTATACAAATATACAAAAAAAAGCTCATTCTTTGCGCGGTGTGCTATAAATGCCATCTGGGTTAATTAATGACCAGTTTTTTCCTTGTTTTGTGGCTTTTAAAGAGTTCCCGCCCATTGTAAGTAACAAACTCAGTTTTGAACATTACTCAAAAATTAATTCCACCGTATTGTCAGTCCTCCTTCCTGCTCCAAACTGGCTTCCATTGTTTTCGAAAATGCTTTTTAATTGTTAAAATCTTTTCCTCGCCATATGAATTTGTAAAGAGTTGAGGTTAATTTTGTTTTACGTCGCAATTGGCGGAAGTCCTGTGGATTGCATAACATACAGAACCTAACAGTAAAATTGTTTTAGGACTTACAACCAATCTTACCTTGGATCCTAATATCCTGTTTATATTATTTATTTTTTTATTTATTTATTTCCATTCTCTGATCAGTTTTATTCATTTGAAATAAGCCTATGACCCTACTCCAATTATCTTCAATGTTCCTAGGCCATCGTATCACGTGGAAATAAATGCCTAATATCTTGGATTTTATCTACTGTGTGAAAGGGAACGCTGGGTTCTTTATTTGCCTTCCCATAGGTAAGGCTTTTCGTTTTCTTCTGTATGTTTAATTTTTTAAACCAGGAAAAAAAACTTGAAATGTTCTAAGATTTCTAAAGATTTAAATCTAGCGTCTCCTTTATCTCTGAGAAATAGGGGTTGTATCATCCGCCATTTGTTTGGTTTTTAAAAGGAATATTATTATCTGGAACAGTGGTTGTGACGTCAATGCCGGATATGGGCTATTCGGACTTTAATATTGCTAACAATTTCCACTGCCAGAACAAAGGCTAGTGGAGAAAGAGGACCATCCTTGTCTAATTCCACAAGAAAGTGTGAAAGGTTTTCAGATAGCCATCCGTCCATGATTTATTGAACTAATGGTGTCCTTTTGTTAGTATGGGCAACCCATTTCTAAATTCAGTTCCGACAAAACCCCCAAAACCTTCAACCGGCATGCAGCAGAAAATCTTTGGACACAACGTGATCAAGGCTTTGAAAAATCGACGTGCCAGCAAGTAACCCGTTTTTTTATATTGTTTTAGCTAAGATTAAATTGATCGTATCATCTATTGATCGGATAATTGTTGCAATTGTTTTCTGTCTTTGATATAGCCTGCTTGGTCGTTATAATTAATTTGTGGATAACTTTAAAAGTCTTCTTCTGCCAACTTTCTGTGCGGCTACAGTTGGCCATCTATAATCAGCGTGTTGCCTGTCAACGTTAGTGGTCCTCTTAGTTAAGAGCCTGATTTACACGTACACGATTTTTTTCTACGACCTGGTACGATTTTCAACATCGACGATTCCCCCGAGATCGTGGGTGATCGTGATATGAGAGCGTGAGAAATTGGGGTAATTTTTTTAGCCACGATAGCCGACTGGGACCGTCCGGCCCTGCCTACGCTCTACTACTACGACTTGGCAGGTTCCTCGCGCGATCTGGACGATCTGATAGGCTCTTGTAGAGCCGACATGCCATACGACATGCCCGACATCATACTCTCTCATCCGATGCGTGACAGCGATCTCACACGATCTCACAGGCTCTGGCACGCTCTCACACGCTCTCATCCGCTCTCACACGATCCCCACGCTCCCGCAGGAATCTGCTCCTACGTCCGCAGTCGTAGCTTTTAAAACGGGCCCGCTTTGAGACGGTCCTCAGCACGCTCGGTGAATTCACAGAGGACGTAACTCAAGAAGCTACCAGAATTTCTACCCAGAAAGTGCTGCAGAATTTTTTTTCCAGAACTTCCAGTCATGCCAGGAAGAGGAAGAGGCAGAGGCAAGGGGGAAGGCAACAAGGAAGGCAGAGGCAGAAAAAACCCAGAGGCAGGAGAGGAGGCAGACTATCTCCACTTCCATCAATGACTGTGGGCCAAGACTCTGACCATTCAGAGGTGAGTTTCAATATTGTTTTCACTGGGGTGGGGCATTTTTTTTCAGAAAGGGGGTGGGGATTACGTTCATGGAGGTGGGGCCTTATTTTCTATCTTGGTGGCATTTGTACTACACTGCATATGCATGTTGAATTTTGTATTTTTTTTTTCCCTCACCTTTATGTTCTTGTTGTCATTCACAGGTTTACAGAGTGAGAGGGGCCGAGAGCCAGAGGCCAGAAGCCAGAGCCTGAGCGACAGCCAGAGCCAGATGCAGAGCACTCAGCTGACGAGGGTGACGAGGGTGACAACACACAGGGAGCGTGCGCCATCTCAGGAAGTGTGAAGAGAGGAAGCCAAAGGCACCCCCTGTGAATCTCTGTGATCAACAGCGGAATGAGATGACAGACTTTGTCCAGGACAGGGCCTTTCCCCCACCGGTGTGTGTGTGTGTGTGTGTGTGTGTGGTGTGTTGTGTGTGTGTGTGTGTGGTGTGTGTGTGTGTAAATAAGCAAGCATAAGTGTAGCAATGGGTTTTTTTTAGGAGGGGGGGAGGGGCTTTGTAGATTTTCTAACATGGGCCAATCGTGTTCGGGAACTCATTATACATGCCGGTCGCATCCCAGGGAAAATCGGTCGCAGCATGTCTTCCTGCAAACAGCCATGCGAGCAGCCATCCCACCAGTCTTAGCTTTCTTCTGCGTTCTCTTTGCATGTCTCTGGAGTCGCACCTTCGCATCTTGGTTGAGAAACAGTTCACCATGAATGACCAGCCACGTGTAACATCCCCCCTTTAATAGATATCCAGGGGGGACATCACAGGACAGGGTTCCCCCGACGTCCTTGTACTACCCTCGTAACGATCTGAATACGTACCTGGTACTTTCTCATACGCTCTGGGTACGCTCTGGCTACGTGACCATGGCCTTCCACGCTCTGCTGTACGAACCTGAGTAGGTACTCGCTCCTGGTACGATGCATGACCCCCGGTCATTCATCGTGCCAAATCGTACGGAATACATCCAAAACAAAAGTTTAACCAACATGTTGGTAACTTGCAGGCGATCTCGCACGGACTCCAGCCCAGCGGGGGGTAAAGTATGTACGTTTCTTATCACGATCTTGTACGCTTTTACAACGACTTACTACTACGATTCCCTCACGCTCTCCCACGGTTGTCCAAAATTTCGGCCGATAAGTGGAAATCGTGCCAGGTCATAGAGAAAAGATCGGGTACGTGTAAAGCCCGCTTTAAATTGTCTCGTTTCAAGTTCTTTCCCTTTCCTGTGGCCAATGCTATTATGCCTTGTTTAGAGTATAATGCTAATTCTCCCTTTACCAAGGAATTCCACAAACGAGTTTGTTAAGACTACTTTTATATTTTATTACAAAAAATTGGAAAAACTCAATAATTATGTCCATCACTCTCTGGGTGCTGATCCATTTTTCATATTTTTTTTTTTTTAAAAGCGTTCGTTGTTTACTCAGTAGTGGCCATGCCTTCACCACTAGCAACATCAGTTTCTTTTAAAACAAGGAATGTTTTCATTTTTCTAGAACGCGTCACTGATTTTCACGAACATTGTTTACTCTTCTAACAGGGCTGGATATACAATTTGTATAGATGTTACCTTGTTATAGATCTGTCGTTGAATCTTAATTACTTCCCCCATATCTTTGCGGGGCGCACCTTGTGATGATTTTCTTCTTTCCACTTGTTTTTCTAAATTGCAGAAAGATTTACGTGTTGCATTCACCCTCTTGCGATTCACTTATTTCGTGACCATTACCAGAATGCACCTTTTGCTTATGTCTTGGGAGTAACTCTAACTTTTGTTTAATATCAGATAACTAGTCAGATTAGGAATCATTCTGTCGTTTTTCAACTTTCCAAAATGTACAATTCTAATCTCTTTTTTTGTCAAGATTTTTTCTTTTATTGTCTAGTATTTTACCATATTCCACTACAAAAATATCTAATTTTAATTTACCTAATTTCCTGTATACATATATGACGCTTTATCTGAAATTCTTTTAAGTTCCCTGCCTAATAAATTGTCATTCATTTTCTGCAAAAACACTGGGTCCTTTAAGGAAGCTATTATACTGAATTTCCAATAGCCTAGGCCCACCGAATAAATCATTGGGCTGCTAAGTTTCTAATATTTCGCTTTGTGATCCGAATGAGGAAAATTGGTGTGTTACTTTCACGAACACTGAACTGAAGCATCCCCCGGATAGAAAGCAGTATTCTAAAGCGACAGGCGACAAAGGGATTTACTCGAGCCAATCCCCCCCCCCCCACCCCCCCCCACCCCCTGCCAGAAAGATGTCGGAAGGAACAGCCAAGCCAGCCGACAATAGTGGTTATGCTGTCTCCAAACGTGCAGGAGGCGAAGTCGGAGATCGCCATATCGTTATGCTCTGAGGAAAACCCAGCGTAAACGGTAAGGTGGAAAACATATGTATGATGTCCACCATAGACGTTCGTGATTGAATGAAGAGGAATGAAGGTACTGATATTTTTGATGAATGACTGACCCCGGAGGAATATAAAGCGAACCTATGACCTGTGAACAGACGGATAATAAACCCCACCAGTGCTGTGTATGAAAAATGGGAGAAGAGGATGACTACTGGGGGAAATGAACTTTAAACCTGGTGTTTAGCGCCTTGTGTGATTTGTATGGAGTTGGATGCCATGTTGTGTATGGAGTATTGGCTGTATTCATGCATGCAATGTGTAAATTTGTGCTGGAATCAGCAGCCTGACAGTTTTATAACGTAAGGAAAAAACGTTGGGCAGACTGGGTACGAGAAAATTGTTGAGGAGCAGGCAGGATTAGATCTGGGTACAGCACACTTATCATATATTTACGTTTGTTCCTCTTGTACAAAAATATATGCTTTAAAAATACAAAATTGTATGTCGCTTTTATTGATTTAGAAAGCTTTTGAATCTGCATACAGAAATATTTGGTGGAATGTTATTAGAAAAAAACGAGTCAACAGCGAGTTATATATGGCATTATGTGGCATATACAACTCTGTATTGGCATACATGCGTGAGAAATGTTTTTATTATTTTTTTTTAATTGCCCACATGGAATCAAGCAAGGCTGACCTTTAAACCCACAGTTTTTTTTTCAATGAGCTTACTTTAGAACTCTCAAGAAATGGCAAACATGGTATTCAGCTTATTCCATGTGCTGTGGAGATTTTTATGATGCTTTTGCTGATGATGTAGTTCTGTTGTCTAGTACAGCAATAGGATTGCAAAACAAATTGCCGATAAACTACTGCTGACCTTCATAAACCAACATTATGGTGTTTCGTAAAGGTGGATATTTACTTGGAATGAAGTTTTGGTGGTATGGTAATTCTGAGGTGAAAGTAATCGATTCGTACAAGTATTTAGGTATGTAGACTTTTTTACGAACAAAATTAAATTGGAATTTAGGTTGGTTTGAAACATGTGGAAAAGGCAAAAAACGAGTGATAGAAATTTTGAGAACATTAAGAAAATTAAATACTACTGATCCCCACTCATATTTTGGAAGCTATTTGATAACCAGATTGAACCGATTCTTACATATGGTGCTGAAATATGGGGACTTGAAAATAATCTAAACATAGAAATATGCACACTTATGCAATCAAACGATTTCTGAATATTCCGATTCATTCGTCCAATAAAATGGCGTAGTACGAAACAGGAAGGTACCCTTTGTACATCAGATATATTTTAAAGTGTGTTAGGTACTGGTGTAAAGTTATACAATTACCAATAGCCAGACTGAGCAGTCAAGCTTACGACATGATGCTTAAGCATTGTGAGCTAGGAAATTCTCGGCACTTGAATGAGTTGACATGTCTGATGTATACTTAAGATACTAATGAAAGTGTGTCGACGTCAGTTTGTCAGTCACCATCGACTGCTGTTGTTGGTGTGGTGGTTCTGTCAATGTGTGTGTGTGTGTGTGTGTGTGTGTGGTGTGTGTGTGTGTGTGTGTGTGTGTGTGTGTGTGTGTGTGTGTGTGTGTGTGTGTCTCTCTCTCTCTCTCTCTTCTCTCTCTCTCTCTCTCTCTCTCTCTCTCTCTCTAGTCGTGAGTAGGCTCACCATGAAGATGAAAATGAGAAAACATTTTGCATTGGTGTGTGTATATGTGACATCAGTTTCAAATGATTTGAACAGGCGAAAGCACAAGGTCAGGTAGGAAGCATTTCATTGTTTATAACTGACATCTGCATGTGTGATATGCTAAAATCTTGCTTTACTGAAAGCATGGTGTGGCTGTGATAGAATCAGTATCGGCATGCATCACAAGCACGTAGAGCATGCAGATAAACAAGCAAAACATGCCTAGGCCATGGTAGGGAAACTGCCACTATGTTCCCAGTGAAGCTGACCAGACAGTGCTGACAGTGACTTTATTTTGGCCCAATACCGGCTGTCAGGTAGGGGTACCCATGAATAATTTTCTGTCTGTTGTAAAGGAAAAATATGCATGTCCAATATGGTTCAGGTTGAGCGGTGATAGAATCAGGAATGCATGTTCTCCACTGAGTTGAAATTTCAATTCACTTTGTGTTGTTCGTTAGTCTGTTTCAATCGTTTTTTTGTTCACAAATCTTTGTGGTGCTTGTCAGCAATGCGTATGAAAGAAGACGCATTCATGTTTGGTGTCGTTCTGTCAGTCAGAGACCCCATAATCCAGTGACATCAATCGACCACTGTTCGTTTACATTCTGGCACAAGTATTAATGAAGAAACACAGCACCCTATTTCCAAATACACTATCAGCCGGACAGCCAGTATCACATTACGCGTAGGGAGGAAAGCTTGTGGCAGGTAAGCGCGAGGAAGCTGGCAGCTGTCAGCAGCAGAAGTGCGCTGTTTTTTGTCTTCAACTAAAGATACCTCTGCAGACAAACGTGGGAGGGAGGGGGTTGGTGTGTTAAAGAAGCAAGGTCTGGGTGTCCTTGACTGAGGGAGGAAAGGGGTTGGTGTGTTAAGAAGCAAGGTCTGGGTGTCCTTGATTGAGGGAGGAAAGGGGTTGGTGTGTTAAAGAAGCAAGGTCTGGGTGTCCTTGATTGAGGGAGGAAAGGGGTTGGTGTGTTAAAGAAGCAAGGTCTGGGTGTCCTTGATTGAGGGAGGAAAGGGGTTGGTGTGTTTAAAGAAGCAAGGTCTGGGTGTCCTTGATTGAGGGGAGGAAGGGGTTGGTGTGTTAAAGAAGCAAGGTCTGGGTGTCCTTGATTGAGGGAGGAAAGGGGTTGGTGTGTTAAAGAAGCAAGGTCTGGGTGTCCTTGATTGAGGGAGGAAAGGGGTTGGTGTGTGTTAAAGAAGCAAGGTTTGGGTTCCTTGACTGAGGGAGGAAAGGGGTTGGTGTGTTAAAGAAGTAAGGGTCTAGGTTTCCTTGACTGAGGGAGGAAAGGGGTTGGTGTGTTAAAGAAGCAAGGTTTGGGTTTCCTTGACTGAGGGAGGAAAGGGGTGGGTGTGTTAAAGACGCAAGGTCTGGGTTTCCTTGATTGAGGGAGGAAAGGGGTTTGGTGTGTTAAAGAAGCAAGGTCTAGGTTTCCTTGATTGAGGGAGGAAAGGGGTTGGTGTGTTAAAAGAAGCAAGGTCTGGTTTCCTTGATTGAGGGAGGAAAGGGGTTGGTGTGTTAAAGAAGCAAGGTCTAGGTTTCCTTGATTGAGGGAGAAAGGGGTTGGTGTGTTAAAGAAGCAAGGTTTGGGTTTCCTGACTGAGGGAGGAAAGGGGTTGGTGTGTTAAAGAAGCAAGGTTTGGGTTTCCTTGATTGAGGGAGGAAAGGGGTTGGTGTGTTAAAGAAGTAAGGTCTAGGTTTCCTTGATTGAGGGAGGAAAGGGGTTGGTGTGTTAAAGAAGTAAGGTCTAGGTTTCCTTGACTGAGGGAGGAAAGGGGTTGGTGTGTGTTAAAGAAGCAAGGTCTGGGTTTCCTTGACTGAGGGAGGAAAGGGGTTGGTGTGTTAAAGAAGCAAGGTTTGGGTTTCCTTGATTGAGGGAGGAAAGGGGTTGGTGTGTTAAAGAAGCAAGGTCTAGGTTTCCTTGATTGAGGGAGGAAAGGGGTTGGTGTGTTAAAGAAGCAAGGTTTGGGTTTGACTGAGGGAGGAAAGGGAGGAAAGGGGTTGTGTGTTTAAGAAGCAAGGTTTGGGTTTCCTTGATTGAGGGAGGAAAGGGGTTGGTGTGTTAAAGAAGTAAGGTCTAGGTTTCCTTGATTGAGGGAGGAAAGGGGTTGGTGTGTTAAAGAAGTAAGGTCTAGGTTTCCTTGACTGAGGGAGGAAAGGGGTTGGTGTGTTAAAGAAGCAAGGTCTAGGTTTCCTTGACTGAGGGAGGAAAGGGGTTGGTGTGTTAAAGAAGCAAGGTCTGGGTTTCAGGGCAGAAGATTGCCATGACTGCCCCAGTGCTGAACAGCATCATCCCCGGCCAGGGACCCACCTGTGCCGACAATTTCACCATGTCCTTTTTCATGTCTCCCAAGGAAGCGGACCCCCCTCAGCCGACAGATGAAACCGTGGTCCTGTCCAGACTGCCCAAGATGCTTGTCTACGTGAGGTATGTCTGTGGGCAAGCTCCATTTGAGTGTGTATGTGGACCTTTGTTTCTCATGATGCCTGCAGAGACGCTTGGGATGGAGGAAGGACGGAGGGAGGTGGGGGAAAGGCGCAGTGTGAAATGTATCCCCACCTGTTGGAAACTCTGTGGGACTAATTCCTGCCCCCACATCTTGTGTTTGTGTCCACTAGCTGTCTGGTTCCATGACCCCTTGTCTTGTGTTTGTATCCACTAGCTGTCTGGTTCCATGACCCCTTGTCTTGTGTTTGTGTTCATTATTAGCTGTCTGGTTCTATGACCCCTTGTCTTGTGTTTGTGTTCTTCAGCTGTCTGGTCTTCCATGACCCCTTGTCTTGTGTTTGTGTTCTTCAGCTGTCTGGTCTTCCATGACCCCTTGTCTTGTGTTTGTGTTCTCTAGCTGTATAGTCTTCCACGACCCCTTGTCTTGTGTTTGTGTTCGTTAGCTGTCTAGTCTTCCATGACCCCTTGTCTTAAGTTTGTGTTCATTAGCTGACTAGTTCCACGACCCCTTGTCTTGTGTTTGTGTTCATTAGCTGTCTAGTCTTCCACAACCCCTTGTCTTGTGTTTGTGGTCATCATTAGCTGTCTAGTCTTCCACAACTTCCTCTACAGCTCTATTCCTTTGCAGCTCATCCCCATCTACCTGTACCCAGCTGCCCCCTGGCTGAGTGCATGTGTCTGTGGGACCTCCCATAACAAAATGGAATGAGAGTTGCTCTGTGCATGTATCTATGGGACCTTCCCTAACAAGATGGTATGAGAGTTGCTCTGTGCATGTATCTGTGGGACCTTTCCCTAACAAGATGGAATGAGAGTTGCTCTGTGCATGTCTATGGGACCTCCCCTAACAAGATGGAATGAGAGTTGCTCTGTGCATGTGTCTATGGGACCTCCCTTAACAAAATGGAATGAGAGTTGCTCAGTGCATGTGTCTGTGGGACCTCCCTTAACAAAATGGAATGAGAGTTGCTCAGTGCATGAGTCTGTGGGACCTCCCATAACAAAATGGAATGAGAGTTGCTCAGTGCATGTGTCTGTGGGACTCCCTAACAAAATGGAATGAGAGTTGCTCTGTGCATGTATCTGTGGGACCTCCCCTAACAAGATGGAATGAGAGTTGCTCTGTGCATGTGTCTATGGGACCTCCCTTAACAAAATGGAATGAGAGTTGCTCAGTGCATGTGTCTGCAGGACCTCCCCTAACAAAATGGAATGAGAGTTGCTCAGTGCATGTGTCTGTGGGACCTCCCATAACAAAATGGAATGAGAGTTGCTCTGTGCATGTGTCTGTGGGACCTCCCATAACAAAATGGAATGAGAGTTGCTCTGTGCATGTCTATGGGACCTCCCATAACAAAATGGAATGAGAGTTGCTCAGTGCATGTGTCTGTGGGACCTCCCATAACAAAATGGAATGAGAGTTGCTCTGTGCATGTCTATGGGACCTCCCCTAACAAAATGGAATGAGAGTTGCTCAGTGCATGTGTCTGTAGGACCTCCCCTAACAAAAATGGAATGAGAGTTGCTCAGTGCATGTGTCTATAGGACCCTCCCTTAACAAAGTGGAACGAGAGTTGCTCAGTGCATGTGTCTATGGGACCTCCCTGAACAAAAATGGAATGAGAGTTGCTCAGTGCATGTGTCTATGGGACCTCCCTCAACCAGATGGAATGAGAGTTGCTGACCAAGCTGTAATAATTCTCAACATTGACCATGAAAATTTGATTTTGTTTATTATACTAATTGTATCAATTTGTTTTAGATTTTAATTGAAATGATGAATTTCCTTTTTAAATCACAACCGTAAATGCACCTTGTTTTATTCATGTCATTTGTATTTATCAGCTCCCCTATTGTGATCAAGTTGATATTCATTGTCACCACAAAATTACCTATTGACAAAGACGTGAAGTTACTTCCCCTTGACCAGTGAATTGAGGGATTTTGAAATGAAATCTTAAATGAAGCAGGAAACAGTAAGCAGTCCGTGATAAAAGGAAGGATAACTCTTGCTCACATAGTGAAATAAATACTCCTGAGGAACTTTAGTTTGTGAATCAAACTTTTCCATTAACCACTGCTGTTCACTATCTTGGGTTCCCTTCCCCAGGAATGTCCATATTTTACACATAATCCCAGAATGTCTTGAAACTAGTCCAGAATTTCAGAATTGTATGACAAAATGTATAGTGAGTTGTCTCTATGGTTTTTTGTTTTTTATACACAGCTGATGAAATATTGGAGAGTAACGAGATAGATATTCTTTAAACAAGATATTCTTTAAACAAGATCTTTTTTAAACAAGATATTCTTTAAATGCCAGCACCACATGTAGTGAGCGGCATATTTTTCACTGTGTGCCCTCCATAGGTTGTGTGTGTGTGTGTTTTGCGTGCTCATGTGTGTGTGTGTGTGTGAGTGGATGTGCGTGTGTCTGCGTGCATGTGCATGTGTATGGTGTATGTGTGTGTATGAGTGTGTGTGTATGCGGGTGCACGCACGTGCGTTAGCACACAGATGAATTTAACATGTGTGCTGGTTTGCGTGCATCAGTGGGGCGATGCAGGTATATAAATTGTAGGGCGGTGTGACGTCAACGTAAAGTATGACGTCAACTTAAAATGACATGGGTATCTACACGACGAAAATAATAATATTGACAAGAGGGGAGAGCAAGAACTAACGGCCGAGGCTTGGGTGTCCAGCCTATTTTATTTTGTTTAAAAATCGTCGTTTTCTCCGTAGTGTTACTATGTGGAGAGGCTGACTGTCAAGTCAGTAGTGCGTCGATGGTCAATGTGTATGTGCGATACTTCTGATGACGGTACCAGTGAAATATGTACCAGGAAATGTATTTGTTTATAAAATTGTTGTGAAGGCTGTGTCGCCGAGAAAGACTTAAAACTCCTGCAAGAAAATTTACGTGCGCTGATTGTACCACCTCATGTTTGTCGGTGGGCTGGGTTTATTGATGTGAACATTGTAATATCAATACACGGAGAAAATAGTTAATTTTTGTTTTAGATCAACTACACGTCGAATCGAAGTTTATTGTGTTCTATGTAACTTTGCTGAAATCGTGTTCACCAGGGATTCAATGGTTTACTGTGCCTTGTGAATCTGCAGTTCTTCTTCTATGGATTGCTTTGCATTGTAGATCTGCGGTTCTTCTGCTATGGATTAATGTGCTTTGTGAATGTGAATCTGCGGATCTTCTTCTGATAGTTCAACGGGACTTATTGTGCTTGCTGTGTGGAGAACCTGTTTCTTCTTCTTCATCGCTTGTGTTTTATGAACAGCCGTGCTTATTGTGTGGGGACCTTGGTTATCCTTCTTTACGTTCTTTTAGTGTTGTAGACTGTGGCTTGAGTACTGTGGAACCGAGTGTGTTGACTGTATATGTGAGACACTGTGGACGGCGCCGCCGGCGAGATCTGTGAGTGATATCAAAATATGTAATATGAACGCTGATATCTGATAATTGAAGTTCCTATGTATTGATATCTTGATCTATATGCTATGTAGTGACATATGTTGATTTGTACCAGTTCACATGAATGTATATTTTGATGGTTCAGGCAGCATAATTATAAAGAAAAAATTAAACTCGTGTGTTGCCTGGCTATCCATGTGCGTATGGTGTGGGTGTGTGTAGGGACTAATTATTACACGCATCCAAACTTTTGAGAACGGGAGTCAGACAGCAAAACACGCACCGCACACCATCCGTAACAGGCGGCAGCTATGTTCTAGCATGTACATCTTACTTCAGCTGCCTCTTATGGAGCAGTTGATCTTTGTCAGTGTCCATGCTGTCTGTGACTGTGTGCAGATCTTTCCCAGGTGTCAGTGTCCATGCTGTCTGTCTGTGGCTGTGTGCAGATCTTTCCCAGGTGTCAGTGTCTGTGTTGCTGTGGCTGTGTGCAGATCTTTCCCTGATGTCATGTCCATTTTCTTAGTCTTAGGCTGTGTGCAGATCTTTCCCAGCTGTCTGTGTCCATACTGTCTGTGGCTGTGTGCAGATCTTTCCCCAGGTGTCAGTGTCTGTGTTGCTGTGGCTGTGTGCAGATCTTTCCCTGATGTCAGTGTCCATGTTGTCTGAGGCTGTGTGCAGATCTCTCCCAATTGTCAGTGTCCGTGTTGTCTGTGGCTGTGTGCAGATCTCTCCCCAATTGTCAGTGTCCATGTTGTCTGTGGCTGTGTGCAGATCTTGCCCAGGTGTCGGTGTCCGTGTTGTGTGTGGCTGTGTGCAGATCTTTCCCAGATGTCAATGTCCGTGTTGTCTGTGGCTGTGTGCAGATCTTTCCCAGGTGTCTGTGGCTGTGTGCAGATATATCCCAGGTGTCAGTGTCCATACTGTCTGTGGCTGTGTGCAGATCTTTCCCAGGTGTCAGTGTCCATGTTGTCTGTGGCTGTGTGCAGATCTTGCCCAGGTGTCAGTGTCCGTGTTGTGTGTGGCTGTGTGCAGATCTTTCCCAGATGTCAATGTCCGTGTTGTCTGTGTTGTCTGTGGCTGTGTGCAGATCTTTCCCAGGTGTCTGTGGCTGTGTGCAGATATATCCCAGGTGTCAGTGTCCATGCTGTCTGTGGCTGTGTGCAGATCTTTCCCATATGTCAGTGTCCATGCTGTCTGTGGCTCTGTGCAGATCTTTCCCTGGTGTCAGTGTCCATGTTGTCTGTGGCTCTGTGCAGATCTTTCCCAGGTGTCAGTGTCCATGCTGTCTGTGGCTGTGTGCAGATCTTTCCCCAGAAGTCAGTGTCCCCTGTTGTCTGTGGCTGTGTGCAGATCTTTCCCAGGTGTCAGTGTCCATGATGTCTGTGGCTGTGTGCAGATCTTTCCCAGGTGTCAGTGTCTGTGTTGCTGTGGCTGTGTGCAGATCTTTCCCTGATGTTATGTCCCATGCTGTCTGTGGCTGTGTGCAGATCTTTCCCAGGTGTCAGTGTCCATGCTGTCTGTGGCTGTGTGCAGATCTTTCCCAGGTGTCAGTGTCCATGCTGTCTGTGGCTGTGTGCAGATCTTTCCCAGGTGTCAGTGTCTGTGTTGCTGTGGCTGTGTGCAGATCTTTCCCAGTGTCAGTGTCCATGCTGTCTGTGGCTGTGTGCAGATCTTTCCCAGGTGTCAGTGTCCATGCTGTTTGTGGCTGTGTGCAGATCTTTCCCAGGGTGTCAGTGTCCATGCTGTCTGTGGCTGTGTGCAGATCTTTCCCAGGCTTTGCCTCCAAGGACAAGTGGCTGGAAGAAGCGGAGATGCTGGCCGCAGACCTGAAAGGGAAGGCCTACATCACGGACTTTTACTTCACTGCCGGATACAACAGCCCGTTTCAGCTGGAGAACCGCCACAATGAGATCTGGTTCATAGCCGATGGACAGTGATTCTGCTTTCAACTTTGCTTTTCTCTGTTTACTTTCGGTTTTGGTGCTGGCGCATTGTTGTTTATGGGTCAGTTTGTGAATGAGTTGTTTCTGTCCATGCTTTTAAATTTGCACAAACATCAGCTGCTTTATCAGTCACTGTTGATAAAGATAATTGTTTTCAACTATTTAAGTAAATTTTACATGTGAAAGAAATGTTGCCAGAAGCAGGCTTTTTATGAAGGTGTTTTTTTTTTTTTTTTTTAGGCAGTAGTTCAAACTATTTATCAAGCATCAAGATTGTCTCTGTGTTTGTGTGTGGAATTTCAGTAGCAGCTAGGAAGCAAGACCGCTGATGAGAAATTTGCAGTGAGTGTGGAAATTGAAAAGAAAGGAGGATTCGACAGAACTTGAAAGGGCATAAGAAAAGGTGATGGGAAGATGGTTGAGTACAGTGATGATTATGGAAGTAATGAAACTCATCACTAAGAATTACCATCCCAGACTATTATGGTGAACTGTCCTCAAAGCAAAATCTTCCATGAAAGGTATTACAGACAGTCTGAATTTCTTTGGAAAAACATTCTGTGGCTGGCACAGAGCTTTCTGTGTTAGATCAATAAAATGATCGATTTCTATCATAGTTTATCATAAATTGATTTTCTCATCCATTCAGAGACCACGGACTGGTTTGAAAAATGGTCAGAATTTGAGGAAGAAGGCTCAGGAGGAGGTTTGCTGGAAAGCTGTGTCATACATTTGTAGTTCAAGCTCCGGTAACGTGCGGTATGATATCTAATGATAAATTTATTGGAATTTTGTAAGAAATTACTAATTGCAAACTTTTTGTTTTAAGAAATAATGCTTGAGGGGGTTTTTTTTAGGATGCATATACACACGAAAATGAATTCAGAGTCTGCAGTTTGGTTTTCAGACATGTCATGGACGTAATCTATACGCTTGTGGACCTAAGAATGTGCGTGTCATATCCCACTGATTACATGTTGGGTTAATTTTTTTTTTTTTTTTTTTTTAGGTAATTATTTCACATGGTAATGCATCTGTCTGATCCTCCTTGCTGATGTTAATGTAGCATTTCAGTTCTATCATCGGGATGTATGCTAATCCTCTTACAGTTTATTCCACAACCCTTTTTGCAGGGTCTGTTGGTGTTAGTGTAGCATTTCTGTACTATCTGGATTTTCTTTGACCCACATTCAGTATATCTCACCACTGTCCAGCCTCTTAAGAAATCCTTGGTGTGAGTGTTTACCTGCCACAGTCTGAGGAGGTTCTGCAGGCCTGTGGGCGATTTTCCCTGTGGCAGTAGGCTGTGGCCCATACATACCCACAGTGAATGACGCTTCCAGCCAAAGCAGTGACAGAAGGATGCCAACTTTGGCACCACACAGTTACCGCACTGTGTGTGTCAAAAAAAAAAAATCAATTTTTTCAGTACTTGGAAGAATACCACGTTAACATATGCAAATGATGCAGGGTTAATTTGTTTCAGATTGTATTTGAGAGCTGAGAGGAGATTTATAAGTGTGGTGCTCACAGGAGTGTTTGTGGATGGATGTCAGACTGAATATATGCTGTACAAATATACAGTGCATTAGCTCTGTTCATGAGGAAGCGTGGTCAAAAGAAACACAATAGAGATTTATGCTTTTTTCCTCGCACAGAAAACAGCAGGATACAGCTCTAGGTCACTGAGAGATAAGATGTGAATCTGGCTGTGCTCTTTTCGGCATCAGTAACAGAGTTAGGTTGGGTTTCTAAGTTAGTAAGTATGTTTTGTGTTTAAATTGTGCATTAGTTTTGTTCATGTAAGAGACGCATACGAAATGTTCATCGCTTGGTAAGCTTCAGCTGAAATGTTGCATTGTTTTAATCAGAAGGAAAGAAAATGATATACTCAGAGAATGTGCAATGTCATTTCGGACCAACTGTCCAGCCTGTCTAGGATTCTTTATCGCCTCATTATCTGTTCAGATCTGTACATATCAAAAGGGAAATAGAGGAGGTAAAAAAAAGGAGTTATGAAAAAACTTGTTTTCTTATTTTTATGTGTATTTGTTTTGAGTTTACAGGTTCAGAAGGTAAAATTCTGATTGCTGCAATGACTTGGGGCATATATTCTTTTTCTTTTCTTGAACACGGATAGATTTGTGTGTCTCCTTTTTTTTGTGTGTTTCGTTTGTTTTGTTTTTCTTTCTCTTTAAAGAAATAGATATGAGAATGATAGAAAAAATGTTCTGCTTTCTCATGAAATTTGAATCTCAACAATGAAGATGATTGAAATGTACTGGTATTGTATGTATACATTCCATGGAAAAAAATGGGAGAGGGGGTTTGATAGGTTGAATTGTATCTGTTAAGAACTGTTGCTCCTGGAAGATTATTTTCTTGATCTACAAGATTATTTTCTTGATCTAGATGTATACATATATTTAGAATCTCCATTTGCTCTCAGATTAAAGCATAAAGTATTGATGTTTTTATATGATTTATCAATAAAGTTTTGATAACAATATTCAGAAGTTCAGTTTTTGAGAGGATATGAGAGTATATGTACCAGGAAAATTTCTTTTCTCTTCTTTTCTGTCTTCATTTGCACATGCAAATGTATAAATACTATGTGTTCGTGTATGTTATTATGCGTGTGTATATTTGTGTGATGTGAACATGTGCATGTGCCGTATGTTTATGTGCATGTTCAAATCAGATTTATACAGAAATGCAGCAGATATTTGGAGTGTTCACAGTCCAGCACACATAATAACTGAAGAAATGACCTGACAGGAAGCTTAAGAAAGGATGTGAAAATCAATGCTTCTGACTACTCAGAATATGCACACATACATACACACATATGCGCTTATGCATGCACACTCACACACACACACATGCATATACTTGCGCTCACACATAATACAGGCACACATCCGTGAATGCATATATGTACACATACATCAGATGCATGCATGCAGGAGCATGCTCACACAAGCCCACAGTTCACACACATGCATACACATACACATGCACGCACACACGCATGCACACATATGCATGCACATGCACAAAAACACACATTTGTAGTGCTTGCATGTGCACCACATACACAGGCACACATACATGGGCCTGTGCCCTCACGCATGTAGCTTTGGGCTAACACATAGGTCAGACATCTACTAATTGGCTGCCATGAGGCCCTTCTTTAAAACTTCATCGTAGTCATTGTCTTGTTTATCCATCAGCTGCAAGTTACATGCAGCATGGTCTCGAAACTTCGCAGATGTGATGTAGCATAAATGGACTAATCCGTATGCAGTGACACCTCTTGATGAAACAAACTCAGAACAGTCTGAAAGTCAGTGGAATATTAAGGAAGTCTTGAGATACAGATAGAGAAAAATAACTGCATGTATACACATAGTGATATGACGATTGACCGCCATCACCATTGTCTCTCTCCCTCCGTACAAAGAATTCAAACTTACAAACTATTGATGAAAACCTCAGAACTGAAAGAATAAAATGAAATATGTTACTTTTGATGATTTTAACGAGCTTCTGTCGCATTTCCCCCCCATTGCAATAATGAATTCCATGCAGCATGAAATATATTTTGTAACTGATATAAATGTAGGTCTTTACATTTTTCATACACATAATAATACATTGCGCATTTCATTGTACAAAACTGTGTCTGAGTGGAGAACTTTGTCTCTGAAAATGAGTGCAAAACACAATTGGATTTTCTCCATGCCCAGCAGCTGATGACCTCCAGGTCTAATTTTCAATCAGAAAATCTTCAGTAGATACTAACTAACCAAATAACAATTTCTGTACATTTTCAGCTGCATTTAGTATAGAAAAGGAATAGTTCGCAGGACCTAAATTGGAAAGCCTGAATTTCGTAAACTGACAATTTAATCCAAATCTCCGACAGTGACAAAGAGTGGAACAAAGAAGGCGACTGTTCAAGGCAAGTCCGCATCGTCAGTCAGGTAGCCTAAGGTTGGTTAATCTTGCTTATACCTAGCCGACCACAAAGGGCCATACGCTTATCAGGGCTGTCACCGTGTTGATATATATATATATATAGAGAGAGAGAGAGAGACTTGTGAGTTGACTCACATCGTCAATCATTTCGAAAAACAGCAAACTTGCATGGAAAATATCCTTAGCATGCGATATACAAAATGACAGCTTACAGACTTCACATTTAATGTACGCTTTTGGATTCTACATTTTTCTCACATTTTGTGCGAAATCCAAACAATCTTCAAAGTTTGACAAACACAGACTCGAAAATGGTGCCGAGTTGAAGTGGACAAAATATCATTTTAGAGAAGATGTGGGCTTCCAGATCTAGTGTTGTAGAAACAAACAAAACGTGTTAATTTCTGTGACTTCAAATAAGCACATACTGTAATTTCATAAGTTTTGAGATATTCGTATTTTCAAGAGTTTATACGTAATAACCAAGATTAATTAATCAAGGGAAGTAATGGAAAGATAACTCTAGAACAAAACATTTCGTCTAATAGAGGTCACAAAGAGATAGGCTATGTGCACATTGTAGCCCTGGTTACATCTCCCCCTACTCTGTTACAACCAGCGTCGTCGGGGACATGAAACATGAGTTATTAAAGTACAACACACAAATCAACTGAAAAGTCAAACGTTTATCATCGACACTTGAGGGACGTTATTCCAAACGAAAATCTCAAGAGAGGAAACCACAATCGACTCCCAAATAAGACTCATATATTAAAGTTCTAAAACATCTTATCTCCCATTCTTCGCATGCAGCTCATGACGACTACCAAGGATTTGCTATCTTATAGAAGGCCACTAAAAGTCAGTGGATTCGCATTGACTAGAGAGGAATTGTTACTGAAACAACATTTCCAATAGCCAGGTACCAAAAATGACTAGAATGGGTTTGTTCTTTAAACAAAAATCCAAAATGTCGAGTACCAAAATGACTTAAAAGGATTTGTTATTCGCACACAATTCGTTAACGAATTCGCAGAGAAGGATACGAATTTGTGGCGATTTGAGCAAGACTACAGTCATACACATGAACAGTTCTCCCTCCCGATGAGAGTGACATTGACAACTGGCCTTTAAAAAAGGGGGCACACAAAATGTTTACACTTAAAGAAATAACCAAGATATTCATTCCGTAGAGTAAAAAATGAAATGCCTGTGCATATCAAAGTCATCATGAAAGCAATACAAATAAGTATCAAGAGTGTGTGTTTTGATAACAAAAGGATCCACAAATGTTTAAATAAAAAAGGTTCTTTCAGGAGAAAATGTGTCATTTCTGCGTCGTATGTATCTTGCATACACTTGAATCGTGGAAATCCGGCCAATTCAAGTAATTATGAATCCACAATCAATTTTTGTAACAATATCCTTTTTGGCGTTTTACATGATAGGACCTACAGGGTCTGACAATGAAATTAAAAGACGTGTTCTGTCCAGTGACTTGTGAGGATTGTTAGTTGAACATTATCCCTGGATCCAAATCTTAAAATTGATGAAACTACAGAGTAGAGATCTATGTAGCCGCCAACTCTGTAGCAAAGACACAGGATGAAGATCAGTAAATCTGTCCACCCTAATCTGCACAATCACCTGTGACCAGAGAGGGTTTATTATGGGGGGAAAAAAAAGTTACACTGAGTCTGGCATGACGTCTGCGTTTATACAGTTCCAGGACAAAAGAGCCTTTATTTGAATGACATTCCTCCATGCTCAGCACAATCCTCATCCAAAGATCCTATTTGCCTTACAGTCTAAGCACAGTGTTTTTTATAAAGTACATTCGGTCACATTCATCAGCACGACTTGACTGAAAAATCAAAATCGATTTAAAGCAGAATTTAAAATCCTTACCCTTTCAACAATTATTTTTCAAACAAGTAGTACAGTAGCTATAGAACATTTTAAAACTACATGTCAGGGTCACAGCACAATCGTGAGAAAGCTTGGAATGATACTTTGCAGTTGACACCACAAAAGGTGTCAAGTAGTACATCAAAAGAACAGTCCCTTCAAACCAGTGGTCGGTCACAAGAACGCACAACAGGACGCAGGTAAAACCAGAACACAAAGTCACGACCACACGTCTTACACATTCATTCAGCAAACATGGCGGGCCGTCTGGTTCACTCTGGCACTGGTAGGTCGGCCAAAGGCACACGGTCTGGAGCTGGCGACTGGCACCGGGCTGGGCCTGTCTGGCTGGGGTGGAGGCGAGCAAAAGTAGGCTGCCAGCATCACCTGGTTCCCGGGTTGTCTGCTGCTCTCCAGAAGTTGAGGGTGGGGCTTTCTGGATGACTATAGAGGGCCAGTGCCTGGCAAGGTTATGAAGGCCAGGCAGATGTCTGGGTGGTGAAGTGGAGGGCCTGGTGTCCTGGCAGTGGTGTAGGTCAGGCAGAGGTCTGGGTGGTGAAGGACCTGGTGTCCTGGCAGTGGTGTAGGTCAGGCAGAGGTCTGGGTGGTGAAGGAGGGCCTGGTGTCCTGGCAGTGGTGTAGGTCAGGCAGAAGTCTGGGTGGTGAAGGAGGGCCTGGTGTCCTGGCAGTGGTGTAGGTCAGGCAGAAGTCTGGGTGGTGAAGGAGGGCCTGGTGTCCTGGCAGTGTGTAGGTCAGGCAGATGTCTGGGTGGTGAAGTGGAGGGCCTGGTGTCCTGGCAGTGGTGTAGGTCAGGCAGATGTCTGGGTGGGTGAAGTGGAGGGCCTGGTGTCCTGGCAGTGGTGTAGGTCAGGCAGAGGTCTGGGTGGTGAAGGAGGGCCTGGTGTCCTGGCAGTGTGCAGCATGGGTGGTGAAGGAGGGTCTGGTGTCCAGCATTGTTCATGGTTCTTCTCGCTGGGTCTGGAGAGGTGATGGCTTCCTCGGTCACTTCCCTGTGCAGCATGGTCAGTGGGCATTTCTTCATTCTCTCTCCTGTTCTTTATGTCTTTTTGTTGCACTTCTTTCTGCCTGAGGCGGTCTCCCTTGACTGGGCCTTCAATTTGGGCGGGGTCTTCTTGCTTCCTTCTGTCTTCCATCCTGCTTGCCGCGCCAGTTGTGATTGAGTGGAGTGATGGAGAGTGCAGGCGAAGACAGGCTGACGATGGCAGGTTCTGGAACCAAGGAAGGGACAACAGCCAGCCAAAGAGAAGGCAGAGGGAAGAAGTGGAGTTCCTTCACTTTTATTTTCACTTCCAAAGCCCCAGAAACACACAACCTCAGGCTAAGTTACAGTTACAGTTAAGGGTGAGATTAACGTCCTATCGGCCTGAGGTCCTTAAGGACAAGGTTACTGCAGACATAGGTCTGCATCATTGTGGCAACTGCTGTCGCCAGCAGTAGTGGGTGAGTTGCTGTGGGGGGTCGTCGTATCTCTCTCTCAGAGTTCGTGTTCCTCTTGAATATTGGTTCGATTCTGGTCGTGTTCATCTTGAATGTTGGTTCAGTTTTGGTCGTGTGCCTCTTGAACGTTGGTTCAATTCTGGTTGTTGGTCGACCGACGATGGGCGTCGGTGTATGTTGCCTTCTTTCCCCCCAAACATCAGGCTGTCTTCAGGACCACCGGGCAGCCTTCTTCATGCTCGGGTGGCGATGGTCCTGTGCCGCGTGAAGCCGCCTTAAGGAGGAAGCAGGACGAAAGTCACTAGAGCGCTGCACGAGTCCCTAATATTCGGTAGGTACTCGCAGACTGCGGCCGAGAGGGCAATTTTTCAGCCCACCCCATAAGGAGTGCCCACGATGTCTGCTGCCCCAATTCAGAACATGGCTTTAAAAGGCCACGGTAGTCGCAGTCAGGCAGCGCTCCTTTGCCGATCGCCCCACATCTCCAGGAGTCGTTCCCCGGCGCCACAGGTTAGACCTGCCGTCACCCGTATGGCTGGAAGGTTGACTACGCCGCCCGACACTGATCTCTCACATCAGTGTCCCTCAAAGGAGAGCTGCCACCTCTTTCCTGTCGTCCGCTGCTATGCCATACTCGCAGCACAACCTCAGGCTAACAGTGCTTTGTTTCTATATAGCAGAAAAGCGGACCGCAAAGCCAGCAACACGATGCCGCAGACAAGACTGGCCTCGTGAGGCTGGAACAGACAGAAGTGTGTGCTTTCTGTTGCCGCTTCCGTGTTGTCTGACTCACCGTCTGTTCAAAGCGTTCGGACATATCTACTATTGATGAAAACCGTAGAACCCAAGGAATGAAATGAAGTGTGTCAGTTTTGATAATCTGAACACCTAGCTATATCGTTAACAACAAACAAGGGTACTGAATGGAGCACAATGATGACGAACGCACAGAAAGAAAAATATACAATTATTAAGCTTTCAACAGAGAATGACGATGATACAAAAGAAAAGTCAATGTGTGTAGCCGTACATATGTGGAGGGTAGTATGAGAACGACCCACCTAAAAGCACATTTGAAGACCATGTATAGATTAAGAAGAAAAATATGACGATTTTTTAAGCGAGTCACAAGAAATCTGTAGCTTTTGGAAATGAGTTCTGGTCCCAGTGTAAAGAAAACAGCAGCTGCACTGAACCCAGTTTCTGGTACAGTCCAGTCATATCGAGGTCCGCGGCTGTAGAATGGTAAGGTCACGGCCGTTTGTGACGACAGCAAAAGGCGACAATTGTCTTCACACGACGAAAGGGAAAAAACCTAGTGATCTGAAACACAGTGCATATACTGAGTGAAAGTAAAGTCGAAATAATTTCGTTTCCACAACTTTTTCTGGGTCCATAAGAGAGAGAGAGAGAGAGAGAGAGAGAGAGAGAGAGAGAGAGAGAGAGAGATATGTTACATAGGCAGAGAGAAAGACGGAAAGGGATTGAGAAGGGTGGGGTGGGTGGTGGGGGTGGGGTGGGATGCGGTTGAAAAGCATCTCACGCACTGCTCATAAATTAACTTACTTTGCAGGTTACAGTGTGTGTTTTTTTCCTAGTTCCATCAGCTGCCCCAAACATCGAATGCCCTCTCATCTTCATTGACATCTTTGGTATTCATTGACATCCAACACCATCACCATCTTCACTGACATCTTTCGTATTTATTGACATCCAACTCCCTCACCATGTTCACTGATATCTTTTTGTATTTTCTGACGTCCAACACCTTCCCTGACATCTTTGGTATTCATTGACATCCAACACCTTCACCCTCATCACTGACATCTTTGGTATTTATTGACAGGTTTCCACGTCTACTCTTAAGTTTCATCACCTGCTTACTTGCACTGCTGTTTTCTCTAATCCACTAAATGTGTAACTTCTTCGCCAATTTAATACCGTTGTAACACTTGATCTTAACACTACTACTACAACTGCTACTGCTGTTGCTACTACTACTACTACTACTACTGCTGCTGCTGCTGCTGCTGCTGCTGCTGCTGCTGCTGCTGTATGTATGTTTGTAATTTTTTCATTTTTTGTCGTTAAGTCTGTAATCTCTTCTTCAATTTCTTTTTCTCTGATAAGAATCTATCGTTTCTTAAACTCCGGACTGTTTTTTAAAAGCCAGGGTTTTTGAACTGATCTCCGTTGGAAATACATCACGAAATAGCTGTTGCAATATTGTACATTGCAATTGATTTAGATATGTTTGATAAATTCTATGTTTTCGTCAAGTGTTTCTGTATATTTGTTTAGTGTAGGGCCTATTTTTGGGTAAACTCTTAAACTGCTGCATTATAACGCGCGGGGATTTTTTTTAATGATGAATGAGTTTTCGAAAGTATTGGATTTTTGTGAAATAGTGATCTTAACTTTAATACAACAATGGAGTCGTCCGTCCTCCAGGGCGGCCTGATTTCACAGGCCTTGATGCTGGTCACAAGATTGTTGCCAATGACAAAGAACTCTACGGCAGTGTTACCTCGGTTGAAAACTTCTCCAGGGAAAATGTCTTCGATCTGGATTCAGTTGTCATCATGTAACGATTAGTTCCAGCTCGAACATCACACTGTCAGCCTTTTCACTGGCTTTGAGACTATTGACATCTTTCTAATTGTATAGTCATGTGACGTAGCCTCACATCAAGGCATGTGACGATCCATCACATGTAGTCTAGTGATATGAATCATTCCCCCCCCCCCCCCCCCCCCCCCCCCCCCCCCCCCCCCCCCCCCCCCACAATTTTGTTCGATTCATTAAGTAAAGTGTTTTCCCCGGAGGAGAGGGAGAAGAAAAAAACGTTCAGTAGTGCGCCTTTTGGTTGATTGGGGGGACTGCGTGTGCGTATGGAGTAAATGCTGTCATGAATGCGTGTGTGCAAGAGTGACAGTGTGACATATACTAAATGGTCGTATGTAATACTAGATTCCGGTCACCTTCAATTATAAGATTAGGCATCATGTGTTCGTGTTCATGTTCCTCAGTATCGCCATTCAACTCCGAGGTGTCTCCAATCGGACCATGAGATAGTCAAAACATGTTGTTTGCATTCGTACCTTTGTATACTTTTTTTTAACATTTGAATTCAAATTGCTATTGAGGAAGACCACCATTCTCTTAAAGCCCGTTTCATGTGAAGCAAAGCAGCATTGATAACTCTTTTCAGCCTTATTGTATCAGTCTATGATAGGACCAACACTGAAATCTTGTAGGAGAACTATATTCTGCCCTTTCTGCCGTAAGTAGTAAAAACGTCTTTTCTTCTCTTAAAATCCGCCTCCATCGTACCTTCCTCTTTATCTGCCTAAATCAGATTGTCAATAGTTAGGTTACCATGTTGTTACACTGACAGTACTTATGTAAATGTTGTTAGTGTAGTTTGTGACTCTAGTGTAGTTTGTGACTCTTTAAGGATGACACATTCCCACCTAACTTTATACAAAAGCTGTCAGAAAGCATTATGTGGTCGTCGGGGCTAGAATAACAAAGCTAGACCTTGGAGTGGGCTCGGTGGTCATACTATGTGATGAGCCATTCAGGTGGAAGGTATCTTAGTGGATGTTGAGACGAACGCCACATCAGGCAGAAGTATTGTAGTATGGATTCCATGAAGACCGAGTTCAGAGGTGTTCCGTAGGTGACTCATAGCCTACACCATGTTCATTATGCAGTAGCGAAAAGTTATACTTTGAAATAGAATACTCGTTCACCATCTTGACAGGTTTTACCACGTATTGACACAGATATACTGTTATACACTAACAATGTATACTCTTAAGACTAAAAAACTTAAGTTCAGCTTACATTTCTTCTGGATTGTCAGTGAAACTTGACACAGGATCTTAGAGTAGGGGAGATAAATGTTCTCTCTGACATACACCAGTGTTGAATTTGACAGTTTTGTTGGATCAGTCTTACAGCCTACAGTGGAACAGTAAAGTGGGAAGGCTTGATCTGCTTGTTTTGTTTGTCAACACACTCATCATGTCTTTGATGCTCCTGTGATTGTC
>JADBJO010003881.1:160000-172500 GCA_016801955.1 Conus betulinus | reverse complement strand
TTCCAAATCAAACGTCTAATGAGTCACTATTGTTTAAATAAAAAACTGCTAGTCCTCATGCATAGTTGGAGAATTTACGCTTTTAAATGAAAATTCATGATAACATATTTCGCGTGCGTATGGACAGCTTAGTAACTCCTTATCGCATTATTTCATGTAAAGTGGTGAACAAGGATTTGTTCTAAATCTATTACAACCCTGTTGCTTACAACTGAGATATTTCAAGTCACCGACGCGAACTTGTGATTTATTTTGTTTTTTTTTTTTAGTAAGTCCCTTCGGTAAGCCTTACATTTGTATTTGACATTACTTTTCTACCTTCTCAGCATTTACTCGATGTTTTCTTTAAATTGTGGCTTGATTAAAACAATAGTAGTGAATGTGTAACATGTTTGATTAATGTAACACACTAATGCTCGAGGCAAACACGCAAACACATCGCAGTCTCGTTCTACACACGTATTCCACTCGTGCTTCCTCCACTTCTTCCCGCCAACTCCTAGCCCCCAACCCTACCCCCAACTCCATCCAACCTCTCTCTCTCTCTCTCTCTCTCTCTCTCTCTCTCTCTCTCTCTCTCTCTCTCTCTCTCTGTGTGTGTGTGTGTGTGTGTGTGTGTGTGTGTGTGTGTGTGTGTGTGTGTGTGTGTTTTCTCTCTCTCTCTCTCCTTTCACCTCCCCATTAATGTCTAATATATCAGTTTGTGGGTAGATGTAAAACAACACACACACACACACACACACACACACACACACACACACACACACACACACACACATATGAACACTCTCTCTCTCACTCACTCGCGCGTCCACGCACGCACGCAAACATGCACACGCATACTGTTCGAGTGAAATGACTGAGATAGCACACACACACACACACACACACACACACACACACACACACCCACACACACACACACATACACACACACACACACACACACACACACACACACACACACACACACACACACACACACACACACACACCACAGAGAGAGAGAGAGAGAGAGAGAGAGAGAAACAGACAGAATGAACAAACAGACAGAATTAGTATATTTTGAGAACTGAAAAAGGTGGGAAAATGTTTGTTGAAAATGGATGTTCTTGTGCAGGTTGATAAAGTATGTCCAATACTTGTTTTGCTTATAAGTGGTGGTGCAGAGCATGGCATATACCCAGGGCCCGACCACAGCGTCGAGTTAATGTACCCGTAATGGGCCAGCCGTGTCGTTTATGAGGTTCTGTTCCAGTTTTTTCCTTATCGAATTATCAACTTATCTGTTTATCAGTTGATTAATATATTCAATCAGTTTGGAGAAACAGGAAGTGTTGGATGTCTGCAAAATGCTTAACGGAAGTCTTAACTCGCTAAAGGCTCAGACACTGAACCTGTACCCACTTGATCTTTGGTTTAGCAGTCACGGGAAACGGTTGTGAAGGAGGAGCGGGTAGGGGTTGGGGTTGCGTGTGTGTGTGTGTGTGTGTGTGTGTGTGTGTGTGTGTGTGTGTGTGTGTGTGTGTGTAGGAGATCGTGACTTCTGTGGTGCTGTCAGTGTTGTGTTTATTATGATATCCCTCATATCTGGGTTTTTGTTGTTGTTGTTGTTGTTTAATCCTTGTTGATCATTCCGGAAGAGATAACTATCCCTTCAAGGTAAATTATCGCATCGCAGCAAGGGAGTTGCTTTTGTCAACAGTTGGAGAACCCACTGTGCAACTTACATACGGAAACAGAAGAACAGACAAAGGAATGTCTGTAGCGCTGTACCATGGAGATGAATTATTCCTCGGAGATCAGTCTGGATTTGACAACAGAGAAGTCGGTTGTGACGACGATTGGGGTCATACAGCACATTTACCCGAGACAGGTTTCTAAGTCAAACATGAACGTAACTAATGTATCCCCTCCCCCCCCCCCCCCCCCCCGCGCCCCCCCCTACCGACCCATCTATCCACCTGCTCCCGTATTTCTCACTCTTCTACACCTTTGCAATCGTGGGCTAAAGCGTAGGAAGGGACGGGGTAATATGCTCTCTCTCTCTCTCTCTCTCTCTCTCTCTCTCTCTCTCTCTCTCTCTCTCTCTCTCTCTCTCTAAATTGTTTTTCTTTCCTTTTGCCCCAGGGCTGGGTGGAAAAAAGCATTTGTACTGTTTATCTCATTACCCTGGGTAAAATAAAATTTCGTTCTCTCTCTCTCTCTCTCTCTCTCTCTCTCTCTCATCTCCTCTCTCTCTCTCTCTCTCTCTCTCTCTCCTCTCTCTCTCTCTCTCTCTCTCTCTGTGCATGCGTGCACATCTGTATAATTGCATGCGTGCGTCTGTAATTTGAGTCGTAGTAATAGTCTGTTCCTTTTCATACTTTGCATGTTCGCTTCCGTTCCTTGTTTTTTGCTATATTGACTTGCGTGTTTTCTATGTGCCTTTTGATTTTTTTTCTTTTGGGGGGGAGGTTTAAATTTGTCCCCAGGCTGGCTGGGAAAAAAAAAAAGCATTTCTGATTTGTTATCTCATTAACCTGGTAGAGTACTACTTAGTTCGTTCTCTCTCTCTCTCTCTCTCTCTCTCTCTCTCTCTCTCTCTCTCTCTCTCTCTCCTCTCTCTCTCTCTCTCTCTCTCTCAATATTATTGTATAATTTAGCTTATCAAGGACAGATTGGAAGAATAGGCTCTGCCTAAAACCGCAATTCTTGATCGAATAAAAGTTTTCTGAGCTCTCTCTCTCTCTCTCTCTCTCTCTCTCTCTCTCTCTCTCTCTCTCTCTCTCTCTCTCTCTCTCTCTCTCTCTCTCTCTCCTCTCTCTCCCACAGACTTTATTCTTTCCCCTCACAATCGAAATTCAACATCTTATTCTTGATGTAGAATGTACCGTAAGCCGGCACCAATAGCAGTTTGTTTTTAAATGGTATTCCAAAGAAATAATAATGATTAAAAAAAAACAACAACAGAAAACAAAGAGGGGAGGGGGGGGGGGGGGGGGGGGGGGGGGGGGGGGGGGGGGGGGGGGGGGGTGCGATGTATGAAAAACGACTAGAAAAGCAGATGAACAGCCAGCGACATGCTGGGACCGACAGACAGAAAATTAGACATACCAACCCGTCTGCATAGAGGCCACTCCTTTTACACACATTCTTATCTTTTAAAAGGTGAAGAAGCTCCGTGGTGCATTCTATGTCAGGTACCACTCACAGTGAAACATGTCGTTTTAGAGTGTTGGGACTTGCGTGATGTGAGACAAAACATTTTGCAAGAGACTCCATGAAAACCTTGTTCAGAGATGCCCCACCTGATGTGATCTTTGAATTTCTGAAACAGATTAATATTTTTCATCTGATCTAAGATTTTACGGAGGAAAGATTTTTTTTTTTTTTTTTTACAAAATTCCCAGTATTTGTTTAGAAGGTGTGTTTTAAAGGGCTGTGTGAATGAGGTTTTTTTTTTTTTTTGTTTGATGTGTATGATATGATTTTTGAGTTGACTTAACGCGGTGATAGCCCTGATATGGCCCTTTGCGGCCGGCTGGGTTATAAGCAACCATACCTTAGCTTACCAGACAGACCGACAGATTACCGACAGACAAACTGAGAGTTTGTTACATTCACGTTGAACATGCACACTCACCAGAAGCAATAGAGCAGGCAAGGAAACCAATCGTTGGAGAGGGGTAGTGGTGGTGGTGGGGTCGAGAAACGTATTAAACACTCCACTGACAGCACCAGTGCTGCAACACATGAAGATGGCCAATGCAGAGAAAAATGGTCTGTTCAGGGATGTAGAGGTGACACGATCAGTATCTCGCCTTGTTTATTTTTTCACTTTGTTCGCGTTGGTCGGAGTCCCGTTAGCTCGTGCAGGTCACTGACTACTTCAGGGTACCACAGTCACTGTACGCCGCGGGAGAATGGTTCAACTTGCCGGGCTGCCGTCTCTATTATTAACCCCTATACCCAGCCTTTTGGGTGTCTGCTGTTCAGCGAGGCTGGCCTGTAGGTAGCCAGCCCTTGCCCACGTGTGAACCACTGTGAAAGAGTGCTTCAAACTTGATAGTGTCACACTATCAGCGTGTGCTTCAAACTTGATAGTGTCACACTATCAGCGTGTGCTTTAAACTTGATAGTTTGACATTGTCAGCGTGTGCTTTAAACTTGATAGTTTGACATTGTGTGCGTGTGCTCCAGACTTGATAGTGTCACACTGTCAGCGTGTGCTTTAAACTTGATAGTTTGACATGGTCAGCGTGTGCTTCAAACTTGATAGTTTGTCATTGTCAGCGTGTGCTCCAAACTTGATAGTTTCACACTGTCAGCGTGTGCTTTAAACTTGATAGTTTGACATTATTAGCGTGTGCTTCAAACTTGATAGTTTGACATCATTAGCGTGCGCTTCAAACTTGATAGTTTGACATTATTAGCGTGCGCTTCAAACTTGATAGTTTGACATTATTAGCGTGTGCTTTAATCTTGATAGTTTCACACTATCAGAGTGTGCTTTAAACTTCATAGTTTGACTCTATCAGCGTGTGCTTTAAACTTCATAGTTTGACACTATCAGTGTGTGCTTTAAATTTGATAGTTTGACACTATCAACGTGTGCTTTAAACTTGATAGTTTAACACTATCAGCGTGTGCTTTAAACTTGACAGTTTGACATTACCAGTGTTTGCTTTAAACTTGATAGTTTGACATTATCAGTGTGTGCTTTAAACTTGATAGTTTGACATTATCAGTGTTGCTGTAAACTTGATAGTTTGACACTATCAGTGTGTGCTTTAAACTTGATAGTTTGACATTATCAGCGTATGCTTTATACTTGACAGCTTGACATTAAACTTGAAAGTTTGACACTTAACTTGACAGCTTGACACTAAACTTGACAGTTTGACACTAAACTTGACAGTTTGACACTAAACTTGACAGCTTGACACTAAACTTGACAGCTTGACACTAAACTTGACAGTTTGACACTAAACTTGACAGTTTGACACTAAACTTGACAGTTTGACAAAACTTGACAGTTTGACACTAAACCTGACAGTTTGACACTAAACTTGACAGTTTGACACTAAACCTGACAGTTTGACACTAAACTTGACAGTTTGACACTAAACCTGACAGTTTGACACTATCAACGTATGTTTCAGAGCTGACATGTGACACTATCAGCATGTGCTTCAGAGCTGACAGATTGACACTGTCAGCGTGTGCTTCAGAGCTGACAGATTGACACTGTCAATGTGTGCTTCAGAGCTGACAGATTGACACTGTCAGCGTGTGCTTCAGAGTTGACAGATTGACACTGTCAGTGTGTGCTCCAGAGCTGACAGATTGACACTGTCAATGTGTGCTTCAGAGCTGACAGATTGACACTGTCAGTGTGTGCTTCAGAGCTGACAGATTGAAACTGTCAGTGGCAAAGTGTAGTGAACAGACAACCATTCCAGGAACCAGAAGAAGAAACAAAGCCAGTCACAGCAACACAGGAAGCGGTGGATGCCTTCAATATCGGCTATGGAACTCCAGCTAGCGAAAGGCGGAGATACTGGTTCTCTCCCCTCTGCATCTTCGGCAAGTTTCATGTCGGCCGTCAGCAGCATCCAAACTCACGACGTCAGTTTGACTGCGAATTTGGTGTTCAGCCACTCAGAGCTACTACTATTGAGCCAATCAGCTCACAACAAAGAGACGCACATCTACAGAGTATTCAAGGAATCAAGTAAAGCATTCAGGTTGAACCTCTCCTTTTTCTTCAGCGTTCTCGATTGACGTTGAACAATAGTTAAAGTGGGATGGGGCACACGAAATGGAACGAAGAAGAATATACACTGCCGCTGAATCTTGTAACTCACATAGAAACAGCCAGCTTGCATTATCCGAAATCCAAGCACGTTTTTTTTCGTCATATACAAATAAATTCTTGTTTTTAAAGCTTGTATTAACATAACCTCTTACAGTATCTGGTTGACAACAAAAATGATTATGCATTAAATTCTTGCGAGCAATATGCACGGTTTGGTTTTGTTTCTGTACTTTAATTTCTCAACAAAAAAGGAAACAGAAAAAGAAAAAACATAGAATAAAAATGAGAAGGAAAGAAAGAACAGGTGCAATGTTCAATTTACAACGATACAATTATTCTTCAGAAATAACATAACAATAAGAAGAACGGGGTCAATACCTAAAAGGGGGATTCTTCGTATGGCAAGGCTGTGCTGCTTTCCGCCGTCACTTTTTAACGACTCCGTCCAACATTACGTGGCAGATGCATCACGCAAGGCGCGCGCGCGTGCGTGAAGCGATATATATATATATATATATATATATATATATATATATATATATATATTTCTTTAAATGACGTGTAGTAAGGAACGTACGCGTGAACAGGAAAAGATTTGACGAGAGACCGGCTTGTATCAAATGTTTTTTGGAGCTGAAGGTTTGTTCTAACCGATTTTTTTTTCTTTTAAAGTTGCCAGCTCGGCTGACCCCCATGTTGCGGGTCCACCTCTCTAAAAATACATTAATTGCACCAAATCTGAGCTGGCTCTTTTTGTGTGTTAGTGTGGAAGACTACACAATGAGGTTTCAAGGACAGGGTGTCAACTATACGGTTCAGTTCTTCGAGCAAACGCGCAGTTGTCTGCCTGCCATTCTCATTGCACGCGCCCAAACACCTCCAGCGTCCATGGCGTCAGTTCCGTGTCACGTGATCGAACGCAGACTTTACTTTCTGAGTGCCTTGCTTTCTCCTCCCTAGTTCCCCCCCCCCCCCCCCCCCCCCCCCCCCCCCCCCCCCCCCCATATTGTATGGAAATGTCTTATCATCAAAATGCCATGGCTTGTCATTTGTTTGACCCCTTTAGTCCGGCGGAATTATGATTTTTTTTTTTTCTTTTAAGTTTGCAATCATGACCGCTTTCTTCGTAAAAACAATATTGTGCAGAAACTGTAACTAATCTTTGTTGTTGTATTTCTGCCTGTGAAGACGATCAGGAGATGACTCACGAAAACACATGGTTATGTCCCCATGAAAACAGCTGACTCTGATTCATGTGTATGGTTGCTTGGAACATCGCGCGGAGTGCAGGACTGTTAACAGACTGCTTTGCAAAGGTGCGGAGTATCAAAGGTGGAAGTTAAGACCTGACATGATCGCCTTTCTTTTCTCTGCCAACGGGACAGATGACAAGGGTCATGAGGCTATATTCTTTCATTCGACTCATCATCAGATCATCAGAATCCACCTGATGATTATGATGTCGTATTGTCGTTCAAACCAATACAAGTCATTGTTTTAAACATGTAAGTGATTGTTTTCATGTCACTCTTACCTTTTTCCTTCAATAATAATTTACCACACAAACACAGGTCGTTGTTGTTTTCTTGATGGTAATCAGATGAAAACAATTACGATTACCTATTGCAGCCCGCAATTTTCCATACCTGTGCTCTCTCATACCCCGCTTTAGCTTCTTGCTATCTGTACTGCTGCCGACCCATCCCACCTCTCTTTCTCTCCACCCCCCCCCCCCCCCCCCCCCTCTCTCTCTCTCTGTCTCTCTGTCCCTCCAACCACCCTGCTTCGCTCACGTCCCCTTTGCTCTCCCAGTCCCCCCTTTGCTCTCCCAGTCCCCCCTTTCTCTCTCTCCCACACCCCTGTCTTACGGTCTAGCTGCCTTTTTAAGCTCTTTGTTACCCCTACCACACACACACCCACCGCCATCCCCACCCCACCCCCCCCCTTCCCCTCTCCAACCCACCCAATCTTTCACGTGCCTGTCCTCCTCACTACCCGCTCCCACCTACCCGTTTCACGCCACCACCCTCTTTCGCCAGCCCTGTCCCAGCTCCCCGCGCGTTAATCTTCTGAATATTATATAAATACCGACGGACTATCACTGAAGTTGCTTTATTATACAAGATCTGATCGCTTCCCAACGGCCGAAAGGCACGATCTGGGTCTCTGTCTGTTCTTAGGCAGGAGGTAGTGGTGACTGCCCGCCCTGCGGCAATCCATTTCTGACAGGCTCATTGGCCAAAGACGCAGAAGAAAGCAGAGGTCAACACAGAAAATGATGGCTACCACTCCAAGTAACGGAAGAATCATCAACGTCGATATCCATCGCGTGACCAGCCGGTTTTTCGACCAGGAAGATTTGGGTATGGGTTTTTTTTTTCTTTTAGATTATCATTCTTATTGTTACTATTATCATTATCATTATTATTATTGTTATGATTATCATTATTATTATTATTATTATTATTATCATTATTATTATTGTCATCATCATCATTATTTCTATGATTATTCTTGTTATGGGTCATGATCATTTTTATCGTAAATAATAACAATGTCTTCTAATGTACAGCCATCCTCCGCACATATTCAGACGCACACACACATACACTCGCGCATAGATGTACGCACTCGTACACGCATTCATGCATGCAGGAACATACACAAGTCCATAGATTAAATACATGCACACGCACATGCGCGCACGCACATGCACGCGCATACATACACACACTAGGATACACACACGCACAGGCACGGGCCCACCCACTCACACACTCATGCGCGCACAAATACACACGCACGCACACACATACATGCACGTGCACACACATACAATTTTAATGGCGGTATTAGCTAAGTAAGTACCCAAGTCGTTGGGCTAATGCGCAGGTCCGACATCTGTGAAGTCGTATCTTAAACACCCTCGTCTTCAATCCTTTCATCTTCGTTATTAAATGTGTATATCCATCAGCTGTAAACGCTGCGCACAGTTTACTCCTCGTATCTCAGCAGATGTAGTGTTGTCTTTGGACTAGACCGCACGCAATGACGCCTCTGATGAAACTGAAACTGATACTCAATAGCAACAATAGAGATTTACTACTGAATGATAGACGTACGATCGTGGATTTAGATTTAGGAATTGCTTACTTAAACGAAAATGATATCTGCTTTTTGGTTTGCTTGTTCGTTCGTTTGTTTTGTTTGTTTGTGTGTGTCACATTTGGACTTTCGTGCTTTTTCACATTGTTGTGTAGCGACGTTCCGGCTAAGTATGTTTGAACGCCTTTTACATATCCGTTGAGGAAAATCGTAACAAATGGTTGGTTTAAGAAAATAAACACACTTTTTGCTGGGAGAAAAACAAATGTCTTCAGCTCCATGTATGACAGCAGCGCTCTAAGTGTTTCTGACAGCAAAGGGCACCTAGGAGTCGTGACCCAGATGTGACACCACGCCCCACCTACCCCTTCCTCCCGTCCCCTACCCCCGCTACAGTGTAAGTAGTTCAGGGCCGAAACTGAATTAGAAAAAAAAAGAAAAAAAAAAAAAAGCAGACGCAAAAAAAGACTAAAAGATAGTTGCATTAGGGTTGAACGACCAGGCTCATGTAAGACACAATGGGGGGAAGGGAAAAGGCCCCAGTGAGCCACAAGTCAGGGGACCTCTCACACACACCCCGCCAGTTCCACCACAACACTGACACGTTCAGGTGGTCTCTGACAATGGCCGAAAGACTTAATCAGCTGAATGTGGCATTTTCCAACACCTGCTGTCCAGTCCTTACTACAGTTTCTTCCCAACATTCTTCTTCTTCTTCTTTTGTTGTTGTTGTTGTTGTTGTTCTTCTTCTTCTTCTTCTTCTGCTTCTTCTTCTTCTTCTTCTTCTCTTCTTCTTCTTTTTCTTTCTTTCTTTCTTTCTTTCTTTCGTTCTTCTCTCTCTTCTTCTTCTTCTTCTTCTTCTCCTCCTCTCTGTCTCTCTCTTGATATCTATCTTCTATCTTTCCATCTATCTATCTGTCTGTCTCTACCTATCTCCCTGCCTACCTGCCTACCTACCTAGTACCTATCTATCTGTCTATCCATTTATCTATCTTACAAATTATCTATCTACATACACGCACACACACGCGCGCGCGCACACGCACGCACACGCACGCACGTATATGTAAATGTAAAGTTTATATTGGTATTCACTAATGAAACTCAGTGGTTTTAAATATAAATCACATACTGCATTAAGTATGGGAGAAAGGGTAGGCAGAGAAAAACAAACTTGGTAAAGAATTTAGTATGGGTAGCATTCGCGATGTACTTAATTTAACTGTAGAATGTCCAGAAACCTACGGTACTTCGGTATAAAGCATCATTGTCAACGTTTAGCGAAAATATATTTCAGGCTGGAAAAAAGAGCAATGTGTTTAGTTCCCTTCTATGTTTACTTAAACGTGTAAACAAAGTGAGTTTGTGTAATAACCTGGTTCTGTGTGTGTGTGTGTGTGTGTGTGTGTGTGTGTGTGTGTGTGTGTGTGTGTGTGTTGAAACGTGAAAGTTATAGTTTTATCAGCATTTACAAACTTTAGAATAACTAAACTTGACACAACAATTATTATTGATTAGACCTTTCCAACAATTCCCGACATGAAGATGTCACCGAATTGTGATGGCTGTAAACCCTGACATTTCGTGCAATATTTTCATAACAAAATAAAGACATGAATTTTTTTTCATAACATCGTGATCAGTCAAGTTTACTGATTAAGACCTGACAAAAGACATGTAAACTGCCATCATGTTGAAGCATTGTAAGAAATGTCAGTTAAGTTACATTCCATCAAGATCGTAAGTCAATGCAATGTCTACCAAGGAGAAATGTAGACGTATATAAACATATCACTCAAAAATAACACAGAGCTGCAATAGAGCAGCTGTTAACATAATGTGCCAAATGTAGCTAGTTAAGGTTAAGAATGTATCTCATCAGTGGTGAATCAAGCAAATAAAGCAACATTAAAATGGCAAGTGAACATTCTTTCTTGTTTTAACACTAACAGATCTGTAGGCAGAAAGCACTACAGGAATGCATCGTCAATTTTACATCGTTGATAAAAAGGGCTTTCATTCGAAGACCCCAAATGCATACATCAAATACAATTTTTTTTTTTTTTTTAATTGCCGTCCCAACCTCTGCGCCACCTCAGAGGCACTGCACCCACGCCGCTCATTCCGACACCCCGTCCACAGCCACAGCCCGGTCGGCCCCGCCGCAGCCCTGGCACCGGCAATCCACACGGAGCAGTCACTGTCAAGTCGTCAAGAGGAAACCCACCGGAGGAGAGACACTGCACTGCTGCCGAGTCACTTCGATGGTGTTCAGTGGCAACTGTTCTGATCTAACATATGCAGGACACCACCACTACTAAGCCCCCTACTGACGACAATAATTGCTTAGTCGCGGAGCCGGCTTGCGTGAGCTCTCCCTCTGGAGGGCGCCACCACGTCCGTCCAGCGACAGCCCCTATGGACTCACCGATACCAGTGACCCCGACGGAACTAAACCAAGGCCACAGACATGGAGAGGACATCGAAATTGAGGTCACCATGAGAGCAGGGTATGAAGGGCCACAGAATTTGAGATTTTTTTTTTTTTATGCTGATCGATGGGAATGAGGATGATTAAGATGATGCTATGGATTTCCGTTTCGGTCCGAGACTACATGACAGGGCTGTACTCTACGCTTCCTTTCATAATATATCCCGCGTCAACCAGGCCCGAGAGATACAGGCACCTGCAGTGTTGGTCAGGAAATTTGAGCAACACTGTCAGAAATGCATCCATTAAGTGGATGAAGCTCGACTGTGTGGTCCCAGTCTTCCCAACCGAGTCCGCAGCAAACTCAACTCTGGGTAGGAGCCGGTCGGGGCAGAAAAATCCCACATGACTCGATGGGAATCGAACCCACGACCTCCCAGTCGGGAGTCCGCGACGCTAACCACTTCGCCACGGCGGCTGGTAGGCAGAAAAGATCTGTCGGCAGAAAGCAATGTAGGAATGAATCGTCAGTTTTACATCATTGACAAATAAAAAGTGCTTTCATTGGAAGACCCCAACTGCACACATCAAACACAATAAAATGTAGTGTACGTTACACCTAAATAACACGTCATGTATGACGTCGAAGTTTTTTATCTTTTTGGTTTTTTTTAAAAACTTTTTTGCATATGGAATTAATCGGCAACCGGTCAAGTCCAGGAGAGGCGTTACAAAGTCTACAAGAGACTGACTGGCCTACATCATTGGCTTACACTTTTCACCCCAGGGGAAGAAGACAGGTGTAAAAATAAAGACTTGGCAAGGACGAATCTGCTGTGGGTATCCGTTGCATGGTGGCCAGAGGCAGTTGAAGTCATAACAGTTCATACTCATTTATACAGGGAAGGGCGGGAGGGGGAGGAGTGGGGGGGGGGGGGGGGGGGGGGGGGAGTAACAGTGAGTAGCAAAGTGGAGAGAAATGCAAGGGGACGCTTGAAGAGGGGCGTGGGGGGGAGCGGGGCGTCTTAGGAGTAGAAATAACCGATCAATAAGTGAGAAACTGCGATGTCGTCATCGACTGCAGTGGAGACACTGTAAGCGTTCTTTGCCTGCCGTCTTTCGTATTACGAGACCACCAATGATAACGAGATAATACGTCCAATC
>JADBJO010003881.1:145000-155000 GCA_016801955.1 Conus betulinus | reverse complement strand
CTTCACCTCATAGGAGCATCTATCTTGTACATATTTGAGATGAAATGGATCATATAGTGAAGGTAGCTGAGTAGGTCGTTTAAGCTGTTTTTTGTTCTTATTCATACGTATGCCTTGTGGAAAAACACATATGTAGGAATGTGTGTATGTATGCATGTATGTGTGTCTGTATGTACACATACACACACACACACACACGCGCGCGCGCGCGCGCGCGCGCGCGTGCGTGCGCGCATATATATATATATATATATATATGTATATGTGTGTGTGTATGTATGTATCTAAAGTGTGCGTGTGTGTGTGTGTGTGTGCGCGCGCGAAAATATTCTTGTGTGTGTATGTGAGTGTGCGCGTGCGTGCGTGCGTGCGTGCGTGTGTGTAAAAGTCCCAAGCTATATACCTACACAACTGGTCGAGCACTTTAACTGTTTTTGCGATTGGTAGCCGCTTGGAGTGGTATTCACCTGTCACTGATGTTCAGTGTTGGTATTGGTTCTGTGTGTTGCAGACAGTGATCAGTCATGCATGGAAGAGCAGGGCGACAACATCAATGAGGTAGTGAAGAAGACAGTGATATTGTTTGCAATCTTTTTATGTCAGTTAATTGTTTGTGTCGTGATTATTTGGGTTGTTCTGATGCTGCTTGTCTTTGACTGTCTTTATGCCTCTGTCCTCTGTCCAGTTGTTGTCCAGTCTTCTCCGTCTGTCTGTCTGTTCTGTCTACCTGTCTGCGTCTGTCTGTGTGTCTGTAACTCTCTCTCTCTCTCTCTCTCTCTGATCTAAGATTTTACGGGAGAAAGATTTTTAACGAAGTTTCTGGTAAGTTTTTAGAAGATGTATTTTAAATTAAAGAGATTGTGATTTTTTTTTTTCTGATAACTTGTGAACTGATTTTAACGCGGTGACAGTCCTTATATGGCCCTTTGCGGTCGGCTGGGCTATAAGCAACATTACCCTTACCTTCTTTGTCTCAGTCTCTCTCTCTTCACTTCTCTTCTCTTGTGTATCTGCCTTCCTTGCTGTTTTTGTCTTCTTTGAAACCATTATTGAGGCACGCATAGCGAAGTAATATCAGGGCTGTCACATTGTCAAATCGTTCCATGAGCCCTTTTTTAAAAAAATCAATAGACCAGTTCTTTCAAACACACCACATACAAGCTAGTTCTCAAATCCTCCTCTCCCTTCCGCTCCACCCCTTTCCATGTATTTCATCCACCCGTTCGTCCGTCCATCCATCCACCCCACCTTTCATTTACTCCATGCTCACCGGAGCTTTGGCACTCTGTCTGATGGGTGTTTGGCTTAGGACCCCCCCCCCCCCCCCCCCCCCCCGCCCCCGCCGCCCCCCCCCCCAAGTTCCTCTTCTTGCTTGCTTTCACCCCCTATCCTCCATCCTTCCCTGCTCCGCCGCTTCCTCCTCCACACATACACCCACTATCACACCATCTTTCCTTTAATTTGAGTGTCCAATTTAGTTAAAAAGAAAACTCATACAAACCATATAAATCTTAAATCGTATGCTTGTACAGAAGAGCGTTCTTGATTAATTCATCACAGATATAAAAAGAGGGCTGGTTGCTTTTCGTTATAATTATGTTTAGATACTGTGGAAATTTCTGCTATTTGCGTATTAAAAGCTCTGGTTTGTAGTAACTCCTTTCAATACTAACTCTAGTTTGGTTGTTGCTAATGTTCAATCTTGTGTTCGTTGCTGAACTGTTTCTGAAAGTCTTGTACCTTTGGTGAACATTTGCTCAATGGTATGCACACAGATATACATACATTTTTACCAGTTTTATAGTAGAACACCCACTTCATCTTACATACCCCATTAACCAGTCATTCGGTCGGGCTTCAGCAAATTTTTTAATTGTTTTAATATCGCCAGGATGCTGACCCAGGGGGCGGCCCTCTCTCCCTCCTGTCACACACACATACATATTAACTACACAGCCTATCTTCGCTTCCAGTCATAGCGGGGACTGCACCCAGTATCTTTCTGAACTTCTGAACATTCATATTCCACCTGGGTCTCCCTGTTGTTCTGTTGAAGACAAGGTCTTTGGCATACCAAAGTTGGGGGAGCAGGGGAGAGAGGTATGGGGAAGGGCTTTCAGTATTGGAGAGAGAGGTATGGGGAAGGGCTTTCAGTATTGGAGAGAGAGGTATGAGGGAAGGGCTTTCAGTATTGGAGAGAGAGGTATTTCAGTATTGGGAGGGAAGGGCTTTCAGTATTGGAGAGAGAGGCATGAGGGAAAGGCTTTCAGTATTGGAGAGAGAGGTATGAGGGAAAGGCTTTCAGTATTGGAGGCTTCAGTATTGGAGAGAGAGGTATGAGGGAAAGGCTTCAGTATTGGAGAGAGAGGTATGAGGGAAAGGCTTTCAGTATGGGAGAGAGAGGTATGAGGGAAAGGCTTTCAGTATTGGAGAGAGAGGTATGAGGGAAGGGCTTTCAGTATTGGAGAGAGAGGCATGAGGGAAAGGCTTTCAGTATTGGAGAGAGAGGTATGAGGGAAGGGCTTTCAGTATTGGAGAAAGAGGTATGGGGGAAGGACTTTCAGTATTTGAGAGAGAGACATGGGGGAAGAGCCTTTAGTATTTCTGCTGCGCAGACTTGGAACTTGCAGTCTGTCTCCGTCCGTCCCAGTCCGTCACTCTCATCCTTGATTACTAATCTGAAAACAGTTCATTTCGGCCAGTCTTTTCTCTGATGGCCTTCTTGTTTACATGCCTTCCTGTCCCACGTGCGTGCGTGCGGTGCATGCGCACTTGGGTACTTGCGTGTGTGTGTGTGTGTGTGTGTGTGTGTGTGTGTGTGTGTGTGAGAGAGAGAGAGAGAGAGAGAGAGAGAGAGAGAGAGAAAAAGAAGAAGAGAGAGAGAGAGAGAGAGAGAGAGAGAGAGAGAGAGAGAGAGAGAGAGAGAGAGAGAGAGAGAAGAAGAAGAGAGAGAGAGAGAGAGAGAGAGAGAGAGAGAGAGAAGAGAGAGAGAGAGAGAGAGAGAGAGAGAGAGAGAGAGTTCGTGCTTGAGCATGGACGTGGGTGCACATGAACAAGTGAAGACAGGAGCGTGTGTGTACATGCGCTGTGAGAGTTTTGTCAAGCGCTTTCAAGTATCCTCTTACCATTATGACCACATCGCATGCGTCTGTCCCCCGATCTGTGTGTCCCTCCCTCTGTCCATCACTGATTCCTTCCTCCCCTGCGCAGCCTGGCTTCGGCATCCTGTTTGACGTGGACGGGGTGTTGGCGCGGGGCAGCCAGCCGCTGGAGGCGGCCAAGCGAGCCATGAACAAGCTGAAGGACGCCAACGGCCACCTCCGGGTACCCTGCGCCTTCGTCACCAACGCCTGCAACCGTTCCCACGACAAGGCGCGCCAGATCGGCCACTGGTTCAAACATCGAGGTCGGTGGGAGGATGGAGAGTTAGAAGTTTCTTTCGTTTTTTAGACAGAGGGCGTTATTGTTGAGGGTAGATGAAGAGAGGAAAGAACAATAACGGTGGGATAAGATGGATAGAGGCTGTTGTTTTGACCTCCGGGCCATAACAGACAACATTGATCTTGCTAGACGAAATAAAAGGAGTATATCAACTTATGTAACAGACCACATGATTCACCAAAATGTGGAAACTTTTTCTTTCTTTTTTTTTTTTTTTAGATTAGTAACATACATACATACATACATACATGCTTACATAAATACATACATACATGCATACATGCATACATGCATACATACATACATATGATGATCTCTTAACAGAGCGAAACAGAAACAGTCAGTCAGTCAGTGTGTGTGTGTGTGTGTGTGTGTGTGTGTGTGTGTGTGTGTGTGTTTTTATTTCACCATGGTTTAGTCACATAAAAAGCATGTTATTCTAAGCAGGATTTAATTGTCCTGAGCATGCCAGTCATTCGTAAACGAAAGCTAAAGCGTAAGACATGAACTGCAAGATATCTATATCTATAGTTGGCACAAGTCACAATAAAACAGCAATAAATGCTTATTTCATAGACATTTAAAAATGAATTTTGAAGGGAAAAAGGTATTATTAATCACCTGGTACTTACGTGAAATCTGTAATTAAGTTCAGAGGTAGCAGTCCCAAATTACATATGGAAACTTTAATGGTCCACGAAGGGTACGTAATCGTCGTGATTGTGAAACGGGCATAATTGGACACGTGTTTCATTTCATAATGGATGTAATATAAAGCGATATCCGATAAAAAGTTTATACCAAGAAAATACTGAAGAAATAATAAAAGCAAAACTAAAGGTATGTTTATAATGTTTGCGATCTGTATGGAACAGGGTGGGAAGTATATTTCAACTTAGAAATATTTATGAAGAGGGGACAGGCAGAGTGAGAACCGATTTTTTTTTATATGCGGTCACGGAATGTTTGCATTACGTTACGATAATGACACTTTCTGTTGTTTGTCGAATAGCCAACCGAAAATAATTGATCATCACTTTATACGACAGTGTGTTGTTTATCCCCCATGACTCCAAATGGGGTTCACTCTTAAGAATTAAAAAAATGTCGCCGAGAAACTCTTCCTAGTATTCCAAAAATGGTCGTATTTTGAGGCACACAGAGCACCATACCAGTGCAGCGCGCAACACTGAGCGTCCTTATTTCATTTGTAAAAGGATGACCTCCCCTTGATGCTTGATTCCTCCAACAGGTGCCCCCGGACCAGGTGATCCACGCCCCGACGCCTGCCAAACTGCTGAAGGACCTGCACTCCAAACACACGCTGGTCATTGGCCAGGAACACCGGCTGGACATCGCCGAAGAGTATCCTTGGGTTTTGACTGGACAGGGCAGAGAGAGAGAGAGAGAGAGAGAGAGAGAGAGAGAGAGATTTCGTATGGAGCGAAATAAAAAGAGATGAGTGGAGGGGGAAAGGGACGGGACAAAAGAGTCTGGTCAGAAAGGAGACAAAAAGAGACAGGGAAAAGGGCGTAGGGAACACGGGGAGAGATGGGGAGAGGGGTCGGCGTAGGAGAGTGGAGTAGAAAGAGAGGAGAACATACAATGAGATGGAGACGACGAGTGATGAAAGGAAGAGAGAGAGAGAGAGAGAGAGAGAGAGAGAGAGAAAAACACATTTATGAACACGCACGCGCGCGCGCGCGCGCGCACACACACACACACACACACACACACACACACACACACACACACACACACGGAGAAAAACACACACATAGAATTGTCTCCCATTTCAAATTCAAGTTATAACACGTCAGTTTCTTAAGTTTGGTGCTTTTATCACAGAGAGATGTTACCGAGTCTGGCAGGCGTTTTCAGATTGACCGAAGGGGGAGTAACATCTCCCACTGCCCTTTGCCCCATCCCCCGACTGTTTGAGATTGTATGTGCCCTTGACCAACTCCAGCCTGGGCTTCCATAATCTGTGTACCATGGATGACGTCATCGAAGCTTACCCTCTGCTGGACATGGTGGACCACAAAAACAGAGTCAAAGTGGTGAGTCGTCTCTCTGATCCCACCAGCAAGTTTAAGGCCCACACTCAACCTCAGGTGGTTGGGTAGAAGTAATAAAAACCACAGGATGGTTATCCCTCCTGTATGGTTCATCAACAGTTGAGGATGTGGACATTAACCTGAATGTAACTAACGACAGACGTTCTTTTCTTCGTGGATTGAGAATAAACAACTACATTGCCCCACCTGGCGGCTTGATTGATCAATGATTTTTGTATATCACGTTTTACAAGCAAGGGTCACGGTTAAGTTAGTTTAGGGCTGGGTTCAGGGATAGGGTTAGAGTCAAGTTAAATTGGAGTTCGTGACATTCAAGTTTAACGTCCACACCTACCAATGGCGAAAGGGCAGACAGTATAATTATTTCGGTAAAGTTAGGGGCCATCTTTTTCTATACAGTTCCACCAGAAGGACGAAAATGACCATTCGCTGTCAGACTCCGAGTGATTTGAACTCGCAGCATTAGCCGGCGAACTTGAAGCTGTAATCAGCTGAAGCAACCAGTGACTTGCCCCGAGTAGTAAAGGGTTATTGTTTACGATTCTCTTATCTAAGTTCCCATTTCTTACGGCTGTTGTGTCTAACGTGGTGGGCTACTGGAGCTGAGGGGAGACCGCCACGACGGTATGCCCGTAAGGAATGATACATGGAAAACTCGGAATGAATGTGGACGTTTGGAATTGCACGCACGTAACTACAACGGAGCGCGGCAGTCACGGTACCGTGTGTGTGTGTGTGTGTGTGTGTGTGTGTGTGTGTGTGTGTGTGCCATTGTCGGGCAGGCCCGCGGGGAGTACAAGGAGAACCCAGACTTCCCGCGCGTGGAGGTGGTGCTGCTGATCGGGGAGCCCACGCACTGGGAGTCCAACCTACAGCTGCTGCTAGACCTGCTGCTGACGAGGGCAAGCCCACCCAGGCCCCGGCCGACGTCCACCTCGTGCCGCAGATCCCTGTCATCGCCTGCAGCATGGACCTCGTCTTCATGGCCGAGGCCTGCATGCCCAGGTAAAGAGGGGGGGTGGGGGGGGGGGGGGGGGGGGGTTTAGGGAAGGGGCTGCTTGCTGTGTGTGTGTGTGTGTGTGTGTGTGTTGAGGGAGGGGTGGGTTAAAGTAAAGGATAGTGACGATCCAGGGCGACAAAGGATAGAGAAGGGGGTGGGAAGGGAGGACGTAGATAGATACTGATGAGGGTGGGTGAGGTAGGGAGGGCTAGGTTGCATGTCCCAGTATATGAGAGTTTTGCATGAATGAGAACAGATGCATAATGGGGGTTGGGCTCGATGTTTGTAGAGGCAAGCTCATTCGAATCCGTGTATGTCGGCACATGATTCCCTGTATGTAGTAAAATGGCGGGCGCATGATGGTCAGTGTGTCGGCGTCTTGTACTAAATGGCGGCGCATGATTGGTCAGATTCGGTCACGGGGCTTTTCTGCTGTGCCTGGAGGCGCTGTACCGGGAAGGTCACAGGTCACGACCTCCACTACACCTCTCTGGTGGGCAAGCCCTGTGAGATCACCTACCGCTTCGCGGAGCACACCATCTGTCACATCGCCAAACGCATGGGCCTCAAGAAACCGATCCGAAGACTGTACTTCTTTGGGTGAGTCTGCGTGGGTGGCGGTGAGCTGAATGGGGCTGGGGAGGTGGAGGGGAGAAGGCTCGAAAGATGCGACTTGAGTTGTTTGATACACACACAAAACAAAATGATGCCATGCAGTTATCATTGGTCTCTTACAACTTGATCAGGGTCATGACATAGATATTATACATGGACTTCCTAGAGGCGTTTGACACTGTGCTACATGAAAGGCTACCGGTGAAATGGGCCACATCTGGCATCTGTACTGATCTTCTCACACGGATATTCATGTAAAGTGAAATGGGCCACATCTGGCATCTGTACTGATCTTCTCACACGGATATTCATGTAAAGTCGGGGTAGAGAAGTTTATTTTTTTTTAAGTTTTAATATGAAAAAAAGTGTTTTCGGGGAAAAAGAAACCTTTAGACAGAAAGTCGTATAACAACAGGATCTGACAATATGTGCTTACATATGACAAAAATAGTAATAGTAATACTGACAACGCAAAAAGTGGAATGCATTGAAACAGACACAGACATGGAAAGGTAAACATGAAATCACTGAGCGAAAACATCCCAGTCAACTATTCCATTCTGACAGCCCTGCACAACGATCATATCCATCAGTCACCTACTTTGATATGGGTTCTCCGCTCTGTCATTTCTGTCAGCTCCATGGTATGGCCTGGGATTTTTTTTTTTTTTTTTTTCAATCCAACATTCTCCAGCAGGGGATACAGGATAAAAATCTGAAAAGTGAAATGATGCCACTTTGACAGTTTGACACATTCGTGTGCCCCACACAAGATGAAAACTATCGTTCATTCCCAGTGATTCACTGAATCATAATACCTCCGTCCGTCCACAGCGACAACCCTCACGTGGACATCATGGGCGCCAACCTCTACGACCGCTACATCAAACAGACCGCCGCCACTGCCGGCAACAAAGACGACAACGCCAGCGGCAGCAGCAGCGCGGCGACGACGCCAGCGGCCAGGAGCCCCCCTCCCCGTTGCTGCCCTCCTCGCGGCTGATCCCCAGCAACGTGGAACTCCACGACCAGACGGTGGAGCAGTGTCTGAGCCTGCTGGTGGGCACGGGGGTCTACCAGCACGGCACGGACCTGGAGCACCGGGGGCCGGACGGCCAGGTGGTCTACCACGGACACCGGGACATCGCCCACGAGCCGCACCTCACCCAGCCCCACAAGTACGTGCCGGACGTGCACGACGGCATCGACTACATCCTGGAGAGAGAGGCGATGCACTGACTGAGCTGAGGGCCGTTCTTCGTGACGGTGTCTGCTGAGCCAGAGCGTATCACTGTCGCCTCTTCAAAGTGGGTTCCAACCACCAGAGTCACGTGATGGTCCATGGTCCGCAAGGACCGCATCTGGCCGTCTTCTTTGTGGCAGTTGAGAGCGTGAGGACGTTGTGCAATCTGTGTTTGTGATGCCGGTGACTGTGGCTGTAACTGTCGACTTCACATCCGCCGTCATTCCAGCACGTGGTGTTGACCAAAAACAGTGGGTGAAAAAAAGATTTGTTGTTGTTATTGTTTTTAAACGTCGGAATTGTACAGTTGTTTTTTAGCGATGTTTGGGTCTTTGTCATTGTCATATCCTTTCTTATGGAACTTTACAAACGTTGAATAGATTTTAAGAAGGTTCGGATCAGATCTGATCATGATAACTGAATGGGTTATGGATTTGGACTTCAAAACCAGTGGGTGTAACAGAGAGAGAGAGAGAGAGAGAGAGAGAGAGAGAGACAGACAAACAGACAGACAGACAGACACACACAGACAGACACACAGACACACAGACGTAGACTCGGTGACGGAGACAGAAGATAGACATACAGATAGACATTCAGACAGACGGACAGATAGACAGACAGACAGAGACAGTTATCAAACACGCTTGTAAATAAGATGGTAGCTGAAAAGGTTGTAAGAACGGTTCTGTATCAACATGTTCGATTTGTGTTATGTAAAGACGGCGTCTTATTTTTCCCTCAGTCATACGTTGTGCATTGATGATCTTTATTGTTGTCTTTTGGTCCCACTAAACTATGGTCGTATTGCTTTTCTGTTCGCCGATCTGGTTGTTTATTGCAAGGCCGTACGCAAAATGCAAGTGCCTGTGTCGGTGCTTTGTTGTCCGCAATTTCTGTAAATAAAGTGAGACTGAAACAGAGAATATTTGTGTGTGTGTGTGTGTGTGTGTGTGTGTGTGTGTGTGTGTGTGTGTGTGACATTGGAAACAGAATAAAACAGACAGAACTAGAATGTATGTTTGCATGTTGTTTTAATCTCAATAAAACTACTATGAACCCAAGAGAAAACGGCACCGCATCAAAAACTTCAGAGAAATTAAAAAAAAAATCTGCTGCTGACAATTCAAGCTCTATGCCCTGAATACGAATATTCAAAGCCCTTCACAATGAAAAGTTACCCATGGATGTATTCAACACTCCAGGCCAAATTCCAGGAAGAGAAAAGTGAAAACTTAGAATGATAGCAGATCAATAGATATCTCCACCAAGACAGTCTTTATCCCCGCAATACAACATTCAAAATCTTCACAACGAGCTACATGAAAGTAACCCCCCCCCCCCCTTCCCCCTCCCCTGTTTGTAACAATCTAGGTTGTATTCCTAGTCGCGGACGAGCCCGAGCACTCCTTGCGCACACACCAGGGTGCGTGGCTTGGTGCACCCACTCTACACCCGGAGTTATCACTCCAAGCTCAGATCCACTCCCCGACGGGTGAGAAAGCGCAAGTGCGCCCCCCCCCCCCCCCCCACACACACACACACACACACACACACAACACACATCCGGGGGAGAAATCCCAGACCGACCTTCTCCTTTGTTTCCAAATCACTCCCTCCAAA